>ML805224.1:96302-118475 GCA_009831015.1 Picea engelmannii | reverse complement strand
TCTAAGTTTTTTATTTGTTTATTAGTCATAATTAGTCATTATCCAATCTCCTATATTTTAGGAGAGAATATTCCACCTAGAGAATATTCTCTTTCAGTTCATACTTCAATTTGACTAGTTGAGTTGAGTTTAGATGTTGCATTGGGATCATCACCATGCTAATACAACCTTGCCTTGGTATCATCACCAAAGTGGTGCATTATCCTTGATTCCTTTATTTAACTCCTCACTACTTTATGTTCAGTCAGTTAACTGAAGACTAGTTGACTAGTTAACTCAACTAGGTGGCAATTCACTCCCGTAACTGCCTGAGAGACTAGAATAGGTGGCAGTTCACTCCCGTAACTGTTGGTGTGTGTCCAAATCACTCTAGACCACCACTATGGTGACTCGGTTCACCTCAAGTCGAACTCATTGAGTTATACAGAGTATATCATGTGTAAATTATTCATTATTCACAATGGTTAATGAGAATTCTTTCCATTCTTTCTCTCCTTCTTCTTCTTTTTCCAATTCTCTCTGCAAATGTGTGTATCATTGTTTAGCTAGATCTATTCTATGCAGGTCAACACATTTACATGGTATCAGAGCCGACGGACTACCAAGCAAAAGCTACACCAAAAAATTTTGCAGGTACAAAAGATCAAAGACAACGAAAAGATGGAATTCCAAAAAGAATTCATTCTTACACCTTACAACTATTTTGTATGGAAGGAGAAAATAGCCATACATATCCGATCCAAAGGGTTGTATAGGTTAACCATGAATATAGATACAGAGCCGACATCAGCCATAGAAAAATCCAAGTACTTAAATCGCATGGATGAGGCACTCAGAACAATTTGCAGTCTTATTTCTCTCGATCTCCTTTTTCATATATCTCCCTGTAAGACTCCTAATGAAGCCTGGACCATCTTGGAAGGGATCTTTGGAAAACAGGATGAGATGAGGGGACACATGCTGGAGGTGGAGCTGCTCACATTGGATCCAGAAATCTTCGAGAATATCGAAGATTTCTTTACAAAATTCAAGGATTTATTGTCGCAACTCAAAGCTTGTGGGGTTGATAAATCGAAGGAGGAGAAAAAAATGGTTCTCACCATTCTCTCCAAGATTGGTCCTGAATTCTCAGTATTCGTATCTACATTCCATACTGTCAGATTTGCCTTTGGAGCCACCTGGAAGATGCCTTCTTTTGAGGACTTTATCGAATCCCTGACACAAGAGCAAACCAAGCTCATCAACATGGGCACAATCAAAGGCCCAAGGGTGCATGCACTCACTGTGCATGATGGCAGCCACAATTATCAGAAATATAAAGATAAATATAAGTGGAAAGCTCATGCACATACGAAGAAGGAATGGTGCACAAAACCCTTCACTGATGCCTCCAGATCCAAAGGAGAAAAGGGAAGAAAATGAGAGAAATGCACATACCGTCACAAAGGATTCCATTCGGAATCTTCATGCATGCAAAAACAAATAGATCTGATGTCTCATATACTTCAGCAAAACAACCTTGGAGATCGCATCCCCGAGGGTGCAAAGAAGAAGAAGCCAGAAGATACGAATTCCAAGAAAGACAATTCTAGCCATGCCTTGATTGCCATCAACTCCTCTCTCGATGCTTGGATCGTAGATTCAGGAGCATCACATCACATGGCTACCTCAGAAGTAGTATATTCTTCTTTGGATGCATGCAAAGGTCCTCCTATTCTGATGGGGGACAACTCTTCTGTCAAAGTCACCAGCAAAGGAAGGATTGAACTCACCAATGGAAGCTTCGAGAACGTGTTGCATGTTCCCAAGATTTATGTCAACCTTCTCTCCGTGTATCAGATGACGAATTCTGGCACCGGAAAGAAATTCGTATTCACACCAAATTTCGTGGACATATACAACATGTAAACCAACTCTAGGGTTGCTACCGGTGAGGTAAATCATCAGTCTAGATTGTATGCATTTTCTGAATTCATTGAACCTGATTCTGCTTTACTGCTTACTCATGCTGATGAAAGTAGTAGGATATGGCACGAAAGGTTTGGACATTTGAATTCCAGATACATGCAACAGCTTAGCAAGCAGAGATTAGTTGATGGTCTACCAGACATCCATTTCTCCAAGGGAGTATAAAACACCCTCAAGATAAATTCATCAAAGGAAAGTCTCAGCGAGCTTCCGCACCATTAGATCTGATCCACAGTGACTTCATGGGTCCTTTTCTGCATCCATCGATCAACAAAGCGAGGTTTGTTCTCATTTTTGTTGATGATTTCTCACGTTTTACTTGGATCTACTTTCTCAAGAAAAAATCCGAGGTCTTTCAACACCTCAAAGATTTCAAAGCTTTGGTTGAGACACAGTCCGGAAAGAAGATCAAAGTCTTCCGAACTGATAACAGGGGAGAGTATGTGAATCATGAGATTCATAATCTTTTCCATGAGGCAGGGATTCAGTTGCAACATACAGTTCCCTACACTTTGCAGCAAAATGGAGTTGCCGAGCAGAAAAACTGATCTCTAAAGGAGATGGTATCTTGCATGTTGCATGCAAAGTCACTACCACAGAGACTATGGGCCGAAGCACTTAACTGTGAAAAATACATCCAAAATGGATCTCCCCATAGATCTGTCAAAGATAAGACCCCCTACGAGGCTTGGAGCAGCCTCAAACCGGAAGTGACCCACTTTCGTATTTTTGGTTCACGTGCATGGGCCAGGATTCCCTCTGAAAAGAGGAAAGCACTTGATCCACAGAGCACTGAGTGCATATTTGTTGGATACCTTGACGGTGTGAAGGGATATCAGCTTATTGATCTTTCCTCGGACCAAATAATCATTGAGCGTAGTGTCCAATTCGAGGAAAGTGTCTCGCATGTACCTCAACAGTCACATGCAGACACCTTCACTATTCCACCTGTCCGAGATGATGAGCATGCACATGTTGACTCTTCTTCAGACAAGAGTTCTGATTCAGAGGACTCAGATGATTCAGATTCAGAGTCAGTACAGTCAGATGTAGAGTCAGAGCATCCAGATGCAGTTGCAGTGCCAGAGTAGAGGCCCAAGTGGGCACAGACTACTCTTCAGGATGCAGGGGATCTTGTTGGTGATCCAACCGATACTAGGAGGACTTGATCTGATTTCTAGGAGCCTCATATTGCACTCACTGCCACTAAACCATTGCCTTCCAGGCATCTTTTCTTGGTTTATTCTTCAGATCCACAGTCTTATGGCGAGGCTGCTGGAAATCCCTTTTGGGAATCTGTCATGCAGGAGGAGTACAACTCCCTCCTCGAGAACCAGACTTGGGATCTAGTTCCCCTTCCTTCTGGGAGGAAACTTTTCAAATGCAGATGGGTCTACAGGACCAAGAGCGGAGCGGATGGACAGATCAGCAGTTACAAACCTAGGCTTGTCGCCAAAGGCTTTCAGCAAGTTCATGGTATTGACTATGATGAGACCTTCACTCCAATAGAAAAGATGGATTCCATACGATTAGCACTTGCCATTGCGGTAGCCAAGGGATGGGAAGTCCATCAGATGGACATGAAGAATGCATTTCTTCATGATGATCTCTCTGAGGAGATCTACATGGAGCAACCCTAGGGATTTATGCAGGACTCGTCTTTGGTCTGTCGACTGAAGAAGTCACTTTATGGCCTCAAGAAGGCTCCAAGGGCATGGTATGCCAAGATGGACTCCTACCTATTGTCACATAACTTTGTACATTGTAAATCAGACCCGAATGTATACATGCTCAGGACGGCTGATTCACTTCTACTTTTAGTTATGTATGTCGATGATTTGTTTATCACCGGTTGCTTGACTTCGGTGATTGTTGCAGTCAAGAGGATTCTTCATGATAGGTTTTTGATGACGGACATGGGTCTGCTACACTTCTTCCTTGGACTTGAGATTAGTCAGGATGCATCAAGCATCAAACTGTCTCAAGCCAAGTATGCACGAGATCTCCTTGAGAGATTTCACATGACAGACCGCAAGTCTACTCCGACTCCTTTCCTATCAGGAGTCAAACTTGAGGATGGTGGGGAGACTCCACTGGTTGAAAGCACACTATACAAACAGCTAGTGGGGAGCTTGTTGTATCTCACACACTCCAGACCAGACCTCTCATATGCATTTGGCGTAGTTTCTAGGTTCATGCAGGAGCCGCATGAGCTACAATAGAAAGCTGCAAAGCGTATCCTTCGATACGTACAAGGAACCATCACCTTTGGGATTCATTATGTAGCAAACTCTACATTAGATCTCATTGGTTTTACTGATTTCGACTGGGCTGGCGATAGCATTGATCGCAAGTCCACATATGGTTACTCACTCAGTCTTGGTTTCGGGCCTATTTGTTGGTCAAGCAAGAAGCAAGCTACCATTGCTCTATCTTCAGCCGAGGAAAAGTACAGAGGGGTAGTTAACATAACCATTCAGGCTATGTGGCTACAACATTTTCTCACTGAGTTGGGCATTCAGTTTCATCGATCGAGCGTCATCTGGTGTGACAACCAGAGCACTCTGAAGTTCTGCAGAGATCCAATTCAGAGGTAGTGGATGAAGCACATCGAGATCCACATGCACTACATCCGGGACTTAGTACACGAGGGGATCATCGACTTATAGTTATGTCCTTCAGCAGAACAGACGACAAACATTTTCACCAAGACCTTCACCGAGCAGAAATTCCATTCTCTGCAAGGTTGTCTTGGAGTGAAGGACATAGTTGCCTAGCAACTGTAGTTCTTCTTTTTACATACATTGTACTTTGAGGGGGGGGTTTTCCCATGAGGTTTTCCCTTTTTCCTCACTTTGTTTTCAGTGTATCTTTTGTACTTGGGTACCTAACATGGCCTCTTTGTCGGGACCCAATCTTTATTTTCACCATAGTGATGTTCAGGGGGGGTGTTGGAGTTACTTCACACACACCTAGGATTTCTTTTTCCTGAGGTTTTTATTTGTTTATTAGTCATAATTAGTCATTATCCAGTCTCCTATATTTTAGAATATTCCACCTAGAGAATATTCTCTTTTAGTTCACACTTCAGTTTGACTAGTTGAGTTGAGTTTAGATGTTGCATTGGGATCATCAACATGCTAATTCGACCTTGCCTTGGTATCATCACCAAAGTGGCGCATTAGCCTTGATTCCTTCATTTAAATCCTCACTACTTTCTGTTCAGTCAGTTAACTGAAGACTAGTTGACTAGTTAACTCAACTAGGTGGCAGTTCACTCCCGTAACTCCCTAAGAGACTAGAATAGGTGGCAGTTCGCTCCCGTAACTGTTGGTGTGTGTCTAGATCACTCTAGACCACCACTATGGCGACTTGGTTCACCTCAAGTCGAACTCATTGAGTTATACAAAGTATATCATGTGTAAATTATTCATTATTCACAACGGTTAATGAGAATTCTTTCTGTTCTTTCTCTCCTTCTTCTTCTTTTTCCAATTCTCTCTGCAAATGTGTGTATCATTGTTTAGCTAGATCTATTATGTGCAGGTCAACACATTTACAATATATATATATATATATATAGTGAAGAAAGTGCTAATTTAATTTTTTTAACAAAAATTTAACCTACCATTTTTATGAAACAACCTAAAAAATGAACAATAATATTTTGGTGTTTTAGTACTCAAGCAACGTTCAAAATTTCTCTTCCTAGATTGTGACCATTTGTCTCTTTGAAATGGTATTTATTTCCACCATCACTATGGACCAAGAAATGTCCCTAATAACACCAAAACATTAGACATTGTTGTGCCCCCATGAACATCCTAAACACCACCACAAGTAAGGTCTAAGCACTAGACATTCTTGCATCTCCATTAATGCCATGAAAATTGTTGTTATTAATTATTGGAAAGTGGGATGCTACTACAAATTCTATTGCATCCAAATTAGTGACCTTAAAAACATTCAAGATCATATCACTCTTTCAAAAACTTTTCGCTTCAACATCTACAATTGCATCCAAACAAGTTAATGTAAAGGTTTTGTTTTTTTTCAAACTAGGTTCCTCTTATGATGATGAGGCTAATATGCTTAGATTAACATGACATATGATCAAATTAACACCATTCAATTCGGTTACCTTTGACTTAAAAGCTATGAGTAGTAGTGGGGGTATCAATTTCACCAAACATGTTAAGGACTTTCCCTTGGCCCTAACTTTTATTGTGTACACTAGTGCACATACACAAACATGAACACAAACACTACCATGTCACTTGGTATGACTTGAACCCAAATCGAGGCTATATTAGCTACCATCTTTCATTATTTCATACATCCATCATCATATATATCCCATATCACATGGTCTTCCATTAATGATACATTTCCGCACAAGAAATAATGAAAATAATAAATTAGTTTACCTTTGTTTTATATTTGTTGTGCTTCAAATTTTATTTCACGCCCTAACTTTTCAAATTCCATTTATTTGGGCATTGGGAATTATTGCTAATAATGGGTAAGGTGAATTTTCAATGTCTGGTATTTATTAAATTTAGCACTTACTCTTTTCTTCATATTAAGGTGGTTAGTTGTTTGTATTTGTTAAAAAAAAATCAATATTTATCCATATGAATATATTGTTTCCATATTTTGCATGCACATCTAGCTATGTATATGTTCCAAATGTATTATTATTATTTGGGGGCTCGCTAGGTTGTGGCATTCTATTAGATTATTATTATTTTATTATTATTATAACTATAATTATAATAATTATTGAGATAAATATAACTTGTATTATATTTAACATTATGCACCAAACAATTGAAATTGACACCACAATGATGCAACCTTAACGTAACCCCAATGCACAATTATACTTGTGTCAAAATAGTTGATACAAATTGGGAGTTTGTGTCGCTGACGCAAACACATAACATGTGGAAAAAAAGTGACATAAATAGTGGGGTTTCCTCGCCCATTTATCACTTTTGAACTTATAGTGGAAAACGAGGGTCTTTATAGTTTCATTTCACATGAAATTGTGAAGTATAACTTCTTGTAGCTGAGAGAGGTTTGTGGGGCATTCAATAGGAGTGGCCAAGGGAGATTTGAGAACCTTCATCAGATCTATTGGATTCCAAGATATGATTTTTTCCCATTTGCCCTTTTTTAATTTTTTTCAAATTTGAGATATGATTTAGAATGGGATTTGGGTTAATATTTGGGATCTCATTTTATGAAAAAAACAAACAAGTTAATGTTTAAGGATTACATACCTCTTACCTTTCCTTTTTTCTTCTCTAATTTCCTTCTCCTTCGCATTCTTGCTTGTATTCTTCTTGTTCTCTATTTTCCCTTCCTTCTCCTTCCTTTTCTTTCTTTCTCTTTCCATTTTCTTTACTCCCACCACCTCTTCTTCTTCCTTATTCTTATCCCTCTCCCTCCTTCTTCCTCTTTCTTATCCAAATCCCTCTTATTATTTGTGTCTATGATATTCCCCTTTTTATTCTCCCTCCCATTCTCCTTCCTCTCCCTTTGTTTACCCCTTGACTCCTTCTCCTTCTTTCCATTTACCTTTCTTCCATGGCCTTTTCCTACTCATCTTTTTCCTCTCCCTCCTTATCCTATTCCCCCTTTTCCTTTTCCTCTTTCTCTTCTCCATCTCCTTCTTGTTCTTTCATTTTCTCCAACCCTCCTGTTCTTTTGCTTCTCCCCCTCTTGTTCTTCCTCTCATTTCCCCTCTTTTTCTACGATCTTTTATGCTTCCTCTTTTTCTCCCTCTCCTTCATTCTCTTTCATTTTCCCACCTTCCCCCTCTCTTTTTTTTCCTTCTCTTCTTCTTTCTCTTTCTCTTATCATTTTTCTTCTTCTTGTTTCTTCCTCTCCTCCTTTACCTTTACCTCTTGCAAGTTAAGATAATCGAAATAATAATATTATCAATTATTATTAGTCATGAATTATTGCTATGTTCCTTCTCTTAAAATTAACCATAATTCACTAATTCAGGTTTTACTTAGGTCAATATCAATAAACATGCTCATTAGTTTTTTGTAAAATAAATTAATAAAAATAATCCCCTCTTGTTTGTAGAATTGTACTCCCTTACTCTTTAAGCATCTAAGTACATACCCTCAAGTAGATATATTGGGATGAGAGTAGGTTGCAATGGTGTTGATCATGGTGTGATAACCAGTTTCTATTAACTATGAAAATTACGAGACTTTATTCGATAAGTATCATGATAGTTGCATAGAACTACCCCTCTACTTATCCTATTCCATGATCAAAGTGTCTTTGCATATGTTGATATTATACATATGTATTTTCAATGTTCATGTCAAATTATGAATATATTTAATTCCATGGATTTTATTTGGTTACCTCGGTTGTTTATTATTGTAATATATCTATAGATCATATGGCTTCTAGGGGTGAGGGAACCAATAATGATGCCTAATCCAAGGAAAGAGATGATGAATGTCATGGAAGTACAAGTAAAGAAAAAGTAGTAAATGAAGGAAACATGCTCGTAGTGAGTTGTAATCACATGCTTTATTGTTGTTATATAATACTAAAACATACGTATTTTATTTTATGAAGAGTTGCATTTACAATTCTAATCTTTACTATATTCCATTTTTTGTTGTAGAAGAACTTAATAAAAAATATTGGAGAATTTTTAAAAGATCTAACATCAAAAGATAAACCATATATGTAAGGATTATATGCATTCGATGGGATTAAGCTCCAGGAGTCTCAACCACAGTCACTTTACGCATGTTAACTGAGACACAATTTATCTTGCATTTTCAAGTGAAATTTAAAATGTGTGTTATAATATTAATTTAATACAATACACTATTTGTTATGTGTGTATAGAGTTGACGATAATAAGTTCACTAAGTAAAAACATAACAAAAAAGCATAGGGTATAGAGTTGACGATAATTGAGGCAAAGATTTGCCTTGACAGAAGGAAAATAATCGATTTATCATGAAGATGTACAAGTTGATTCATTGCAAGTGGAAACATTTTTCCATCGAGAATTTTTTTTCACTATCACTAGGGAGTGGTCAAAAGAATACCACAAACATTGGGATGAAATAAGTATTGTTAATAAGCAAAGAGCATTAGAATGTCTACATAAAAGTTTCCCAAACACACAATTTAGTGATATATGGGTCCTTCATAGCTTCTTTGAGACTATGAGTAGGAAGAGATACCACGTCAGGTGAAGTATGTTCTAATTACTCTTCTTCGTAGTCACCCATGTTCCTTGTCCTTTACCTTTTCTATTTCATTGTGTCTTCATTGAATTTTATAATTAACTTAATTTTTTGTGGTTTCAAACAAATTCAACGGGCTCATTAGTAAACTCCATGATGTGGAAAGAAAAATGAAAATTAGACCAGTGAATTTTAATAAAATTGTAATTAAAAACATCCTTACAGATTGGGAAGATGCTAGTAAGATATCTCTTGAGAAGGTAGCACGAGGAGTGGACACTTAGACAACACAACAAAAAGCCACAAAGGTAATAAAAAATACATGATTAGTTGAATTATTGATTAAATTTGTTTATGGCTCATTTATCATTAATTGTTTAACCTTTACATAATTAATATAAAATAATATTGTACTTTCTTAATTTACTAGCTTCTTAAGCTTTTAACTTTTAGTTATTTATTTTGATATGCTTTTGGCACTAATCTAGGAGTTGTCTTTGTACTAGCACATTATATTATTTCTCTCGTGTATTCTTTTAATACCATTGATCTACTTTTGTGATTATTTGTCATATAGTGATAAACTTAATTGCTATTATCTTATCTTATGTATAAGCATGATTGGACATAATTTAAAAAAAAAAATGCACATTCTATTGGTGAAGTCGGGAGGCCCTCAATTAGAGGTTGCTTTTAAGTTTATGAATAATCTTGTTTATAATGCCAATATACTAGTTTAGTATATGTCATTATTTAATATGATTTTTGCTTATTATATATGGTAAAATGATTATAGTCGAGAGCCAACTCAAGAAGAAATAAACTGCACCCTCAATGATGGTTATGAAAGAATGGTGGAAGTTTACCAATTCATGCCCCTGGTAATTTATTGTTAATTATGTGCTAATTTTTGAACTTTTATATAGTTGGAATTATTATATTCTTTTGGACAGATGGTGGCGAGAGTGGTTTAGAGGAGTCAAAGGGTATTGACGGATTTTTAACTTATATGCACTTTGTTACTTCTATAGATATTAGTAATTAGTTTATTGAACTTATGCTTTTTTATTATGTTTTTACTTAGTGAGGATGAGGAGGGTTTTAGAAGATGAGGATGGAACTGACAACGATTCAATCAACTTGTGATGTCAAATTCATTTCATTTCCTTATACATGTAAATATTTTTTCATGCAACATTGTATACAAAGTTGACATTTCTCTGGGATGGCAATGTACCACTTGTTATAGGAAAAATAAATACATGTTAGTTTTTCATTTTAATTTAAAATTTCATCATTATGTTTATGTATACATTGTTTTTTCTTTCATGGTGTGAAATTGATTAAATGCTAGTGCATTAAAATTTCATAATTGTGTGTATGGATACTTGATTTTTTTCTTTCATGGTGTGAAATTGATTGAATCTTAGTGCAGTAAAATAGGCACATACTAATAATTAATCTCATTATTTTTTTTTCCTCGAAAAAAAAACCACACTTTCTAATAAGGGATAGAATGTACATTCAAAAGGCGCTTTCACGCAAACTATTAATGGTTCTACACACATGTTCAAAAATATCGTTCTCTAACCTATTTATAATAAAAGGACCTCAAAAGTTCAAAAAGACGTCAACAAATGATTCACAACTCAAGAAGTCCAAGCTAATGAGATTAGAAGAAGGATTATTCTAATCTGGAAACCAAGCATCCTCCGAAAAATTCTTCCCATTGAATCACATTAGCATTAAGTAAAAGCGCCTCCTTTGAAAAAGAGTTGGCCTCCATGTTGTGTTCCCTTAAAATATGAGTGAAATGAATATCATTGAATTGTTTGGCTATAATTTTCAAGTTTTGACCAATCAATTGAATCTCTATATGGGATAGTTGAACTGCATCTTTCATCCAGTCAATACATAATTTTGAGTTGCTGAAAATCTAAATATCAATCACCTCCTTTTTGTCTTCCATTTTTAGAAGAGCATATAGAGCAGAGAACTCGGTCATGTTGTTGGTGCTCAATCCAATATTGATTTTTTCATGAAAGTAATGAGATGGTGGGGGAAATATTACAATGCATAAGCCACAAGACTATGCATTTTCCTAGCAAGCCCCATTGAAGAAACCCCATGGGATGTTCTTATTAATGGATAGAGGTTCAAAAACTATGGTGATTTTTGGAGCTGGTGAGGCCTTATAGAAATGAAGCAGGGAAAGCACCTTTTGTGAGACTTTGATAGAAGGAAATGCTTTGTTCTTAAAAAGGCTAGTGTTTCAATCCAACCACAGACCCCAAGAAACTAGAATGGGGAGGAATTTCTATGAGTGTAACCTTGGGTTAGAATAGAAATCTTTAGAGCACTCTTGAATTTATCCTTAGATTAAAGATTTGTGGTCCCCAAGTTTTCCTCCACTTCTTTCTAGACCTGCCTAATAAAGTAGAATTCTAAGAATAAATGTATGTTGGATTCCTCAGTGTTTTTACAAAAGGTAATAGATCCTCGACCCCCATTGACCACTTTTTTGTAGGCAATCCCATGAGAGAACTCTTCCTTTGAGAATTAGCTAGAAGAATAGGACTAATTTTGGAGGCCCTTTGATCTTCCAAATATGAATATATAAGCAGTGAATAATTTCATCCCCCTGATGCATCAATAAATGATATCCCAATTTTGTTGAATATTTCCCACTAGACAAGTGGAAAACCCAAGCTAGTTCATCATTTGTATTCGACAAGTGTATATGCACTCTCGTAGTTATAATGTAAAACCAGACCAATCTTGTGACCAATTGTGTTCTAAATCCAAATCCCTAGCAAAAAACCAGTTTTGGGCCCAAATGGTTGACATCTCCATATTAGCAACCTGGCTCAGAGTACATAAGCCTTTCAGACGTAAGGAGAGTTTTAAATATTCTGCCAAGAACACTCTTTCTCCACATCCAACTATTGCATCTAATCCTAATCTCACATGTGTTTCATTGCCGACTTCCAAGCTAGGTACTTATCAATCACCAGAAATGCTTGCGATAATGCCCTCCATTGTGTTGAATCATTTGGAATGTTCTTGTTTCTTTGACAGATCCAATCCACTACCGAGAGCAAGGAAATGTATTTGGCAATTATAATATGACTCCAAAGTCTCTCTTGTGTCAAGAAGGCCCATAAGGACTTGGCTACCAGTGCTTGACCAAACATAACCCTGTCCTTTAATCCCCATCCTCCCAAAGCTTTGGGTTTCGATAAGATTTTCCAGTTTGCAAGATGCGACCCTTTGTATTCCAAGCTACCTTTCCAAAGGTAATAGAAGCATATTTTTCAGATCCAGGTAAGGATTCCTTTTGGGATCAAGGTTGTTGGTCCTGAGATTAAACTTAAGGCTCAAAGGATAATGTCAAGCATCAAGGAAGTTGTTTAAGAGTGTGATTTAAAATTCTTTTCCTACCTCAGTTATATGAGAAAAATTCCTTAATGAAATTAACCTCGTAGCAGCACAAAAGATGTATTTCGTATCTAGGTCAAAATCGAAATAATAAATGAAGTGAAAGAAAATAACAAAACTGTGAAACAAAGAAGGGCATCAATTACAGAATAATCCCACCTTGTTGTAGTAGAAGAGAGTAGATTAGTATAACCTTGAATAATGCATAGAAATACAGTAATCCACACAGCAAGCAGGTCTTGTATTACTCACAGTAAATATAGAGGAAAAGCTACTTACTCAATAAATTATTGATACAATACGATTTCAGTAGTTGTAGTACTAAATTGGAATCAACATTTATTCAGGAATACATAAAGAAAATGAGCAATGGAAGACAAAGAAACACATAACCCAGATTTGAACAAAACTTGGAATATTTGTTTGCACTTGTATTAATACTCTATAAGGAGAGTCTTCTATGTTACAATTGACAAGAAGCGGCCTGAAATAAGTCTTTGATTCATGTATTTATACAAAATGGTCTCAACCTAAAATGGTTGGACTTCTCATAAAGAGTATTAAATATTACAATATGCAAAAATTAAAAGGTTCCATTTACATATCCTCTGTCTCTTCACCTACCTGTAGAGACGTTTCCTTTCCATATTCTCCATATTGGAGGTCATTGGCATCTGATCATGATGAGTAATATGCGCAAGGTGTCTCATTTATTTCCAGATGTGTTGGCTTTTCCATGTTCGACACACTAGACGCATATGCTTACTAACTGCACTACCAACCCATAAGGTTCTGTTATTTCATTTGCCTCGAAAATATACAGCTTCTTTTCTATATGAGGTAACCTATCATGTATTTTCCTTGCTTCCAAAGATGTAGCCTCTAGCTATAAACTGGGATTTACTATCCATTTGTTAATATGGATAAGGTCGATTTGTTTCAATTGTTGGATGTTCATCTGGGCTTCCTCTATTCTTGTCTTAGAATTATGTTGATTTTTTGCTATGTCAATCTGGCCCAAGGCTTCAGAGATACTATCTTTTTCAAAGTCAAGTAACCCTTTGTCGAGTGAAGACACTACTTCTTCACAAACTTTATTTACTTCCCTAGATAATCTTTTACTTTCAGCCATATTCATCTCCCATGCCTTCAAGATTATGTCGCCTTGGGTTTGCTCAGAAAGAGACAATCGAGGGACCTTTGCTACATCATCTTTTGTTGCTATTAAAATGGCCTCCTGAAACTTAGCCCGAGATGCAGTGGCTTCTCTCTCCTTAATGTAAATGTTATTTAGAGAAAGGTCTACCACCTGATAGCAACTTTGAACGGCTTCCACTTTCATAAACATATCTTGTTGGGCTAATTCCAACCTTTCATGTACCTCTAGTGCCTGAGCTTGGAAGGTTGCCATCTCCACTGTTGTAACTTCAAATAAATCTATCTTTGCCTAAAGTTGTTTGATCGATTCTCCCTACTGAATGGCCATTTCTCTATTGGCCTGTGAATTTTTATGCATTTCATCAAGGCTAGTTTTGAGTTGTTGAATCTCTTGTCTGTCACCAGCTCTAACCTATTCAAAATCCTTATTCATCTGTGTTCTTACCTCTTGTTCCGTGGTTTTCATCTAGATTTGCAACTGCCTTACCAATTGATCTCTCTGTTTCAGTTGCTCTGCTAGATTTTCTATTGAGTATTGATTGGTCGTGGCAAAGGAACCTAATGAGCCCGCCATTTCCCTAGAAAAATCTGTATCATCCAGGCCTTGTCCATCATACAACATCCTCTTCCTTTTTACTGTTGCACCATCATTTTGATGTGTTTCCCTTTTAACTATAGCCCTCCTCTTTTTGTTGAAAAAGAAGTCGGAAGGAGGCATTTATTCGGCTGAAATCGGAGTAATGTCCTCTATAAATACGACTTCAACATTTGGATTCCCCTAACTTGACTGTAAAGGTGTTAAAGACATAATAGGGCTACCTGTCTTGGTGGATGGTTGTTGGCCTATTGTGTCGGTAGCCATTTTATTTGGTGTGGACGGTGATGTATCATGTCCCCTTTTTATCAAAGCTTCAAATTGAGCCTTTGCTTTATCACTTGGTGGATTTGATAATGCAGTATCCACCTCATGTGTCAAAACTTTAGTTTTCTTCGAGTTCCCTTGAGTATCTTGTTCGTTGGAACTCCCTGTCTCCAAACCCTGAGTTGCAACTTCATGTGTAGAGGGAGGTGTCTGAGGTTCTCCCTGTAAGACTTTAGAAAATTTATTTCTCCCGTGTCTTTGGAAACTGTAGAACTCGGCTAATTGATCTGGAGCTAGAGTTCAGACTCTGCTCAACACTTCCTGATACGACCTTGCTCCCCATAATATTTCATCCTGTGGGGAATCTTCATGCTCATATTTCTTTAGATTGTATGGGGCCAGATGATTTCCCACGATATTATGGGGATCATGCTTTTTGAACTCAATACTAACTAGCTTAATGTCTTCTAGGGTTGTGGCCTCCACTTTTGAGTGGCCAAAATCTAACAATGAAAACATACCAACTTGTAGAGGGAAGGTTGGCCATACCTTTTTATACGTTGCTTTTAATTCTTTACTGATTCTCCCTATCACAGTTTGATATGCTACCTCTCGACACACCAACTGATTTGG
This sequence comes from Picea engelmannii, assembly GCA_009831015.1. NCBI lineage: Eukaryota > Viridiplantae > Streptophyta > Pinopsida > Pinales > Pinaceae > Picea > Picea engelmannii. Next base: position 103,181 of record ML805224.1, on the reverse strand, counting down.
TAGAAAATTTGGTAAATCATGTGGGGGAACTGAACACCCAAAAACCCTGATGTAGGAAAAATGTTCCTCAATATATCAATCTTCTATTTTCCCTAGGTTGGCCATGATCCTATCTGAAATCCTGGGAGGCAGGCAACCGTAGAGGGCGATATGCATCGACACCACCACATAGTGGTAGATTTCATAGAAGAAATCTTTTTATTTATCCTCCCACAGCTTGGAGTGATAATGTATGGGCTCAGCGATGGTCGGAGTCCAGCTCCAAATCATCAAAGGGAATGACGTCATAAAACAAATGGCATCCATAATGTATGCTTCCATGTAGAAAGGGGCATGTTGCCCTTTGGCCTTCAACGACTGGTACTTTGTGATATCCTTGGTGAAATTGTCCGATAACATCTTGGCCCAGTCGAAAGAAAAACCTTTTGCTACTTCATGCATGATTGGTACCCATGGCAACAAGAAATGAGCAGAGTCCTTCCTCTCAAAAAGTCTACACAACACCATAGCCACATATATCATATGGGCATCTAATGTTGTTGTGGCATATATGCCATGGGTGTCTTCTCTGGATTTATCAGGGTGTCCCCACCAATCCTTGATCAAGTCATGGTAGTGCTTTCCATATTGCGTGCATTCTACTTTGTCTAACTCCATTAGGAAACTGACATTATAACTGTATTTGAAAACTAGGGATAATTTATAAATTACCCGTATATGATCTAGTTGGAAAGACCCGATAACCACTTTCTATGAATTGCAGATGCTCCTAGTTGCAATGTCCACATTCTCCAGAGCCCAGCCTATCATGTCATTGTACGGCAAGAGACTTGGCCACGTGGCTATTTTGTGCAGCTTTGATTGCATTATATCCCTAAGCTTCATCGCATGGGTTTCGGTCACCTCGTCACTCGAATCCTCTGGGTAGTTTATCAACTCGTATTGCAGAACATCAAATACCTGCGTCCAGGTTTTCACAGTATCTATATCTCTTGGTGAAGTATTCGAGAGGACGTCTGTGTTCGGGTTCATGTTCTCACCAGCTGCTTTAGCCATTTTTCGCAGCGCCATGATATTAGAAGCTCAAAACCGTGTTACCTGTTACAGGGAAACGTGTAAACTTCTTAGCTTGCTAAAACTTATTGTTCTGTGAGATTGCAAATAGAATTCAAAATCCCATATCTTTATTCACCTTAAGTGTATTGATTTACGAATACCTTTACTGACGATGCATTCATTTTCCTTAATAAAAATATCTAGGCGGTGATCTCCAATCTTATTTGAAATCATTGTCGTAGAGCCATTATTAGTGCCATTAATATTTGGTGGTTCACAATCAGGAGGTGAGGTGAATAAAATTTGAATTTACCTGAACTATAATTTAGGGAAAATTTAATTGCGAGATAATCGTATTTAACCCATTAATAAATCATATCTAACTTTAAGTCTTTTTGGGTTTTCGGACTTCGGGATATTTGATGATAGCTTGAGGTAGGATTCCCGAAATTCGAAATTGCGAAGCGGTTGATCATTGGATAATTATCTTTAACTTTAATTAAACCTTCTTAGTGTTTAAGGTACTTTGGGAGTTTGGACTTCGTGAATCTAGAGTGTGATGAATGGCGAATATATGAACTCCAAATGCGCGAAGTTATTATTTAACTTTTAATTGGGGTTTAGCTTTTAGGTATTTACTGTTTCGTGCATCGACAAATTAACTTTATTAAAATTTCGCCAGGCCACTACCCATAATGATGTGTTAAACCTTACGAAGGTATACATGTACGATAACTAGGATTTTTTGAACACCTTTCGAGTATCGGGACTTTGAAGTTGCAACATGGCAAAATGCCTGAAGCGTGAAACTTCGAAGTACAAAATTCTGAAGTAGTTTCTAGTGGCTTGTTCCTTTAATAATCAGGCGGCTGCAAAAACTCATGGAAAAAGGAATCATTCGATCAGCGAGGGATCTTAATCGACGATGGACCTTGTGCATGCCTTAAGGCTAAAAGAAATGAAATTGATTAATCATTTGTAAACCAACTCTGAGATAGAGTAAAAAGGGTAAGGTAAAGCTTTAGGCTTATAATTTTAAATGTGTTCCAACAAAGTTCAAGAGATGTCAGAAAACGAGAATTGCTTCCAATACTGATTTGATAAGGACTATTCTGCATCCCTTAGAAATCCAACGATTACACCATAGATTAACTTTGCGCTCCACTGTTGAGACCAACCACAACCAATCTGTAACCCCATATTTATTTGGCTTAATGGAAAAGCCAAGATATTTTAAGTTGTCCTCAATCTATTTGAGCTTGAATGGAATGATGAGGAGAATAATTCTTGATGCTCTTCCTTGACAATAGGTAGGTAGATAGTTGATTTCCTTTCATTTACAGACATCTGTGTCATTGCACTAAACATAGTTAGAATATTATTTAAAACTAGACGGTCTACAATAGCACACTGACAAAAAATTAATACATCATCAACAAATAAAAGATGAGTGAGTCTAATCAAAGTCCCAAAGTTTACACCCTGGAAGGACCGCATCTTTCTTTCTTCAATAAGGGCCCGATTGAGGCCTTCCATTGCCAAGAGGAATAGCCAGGGAGATAAAGGGAAACCTTGTCAGAGCCCCCGACCAGATTTGAAGGAGGAACCTGCACCATTGATTAATATTGCAAAGGACATTGAAGTTGCACATGCCATGATCCATTTAATGATCTACAACTCGAACCCAATATCCAATAACAAGAGTCAAAGATACAACAAAGAGGATCTATCAAAATCTTTTGATAAAACAATTTTCAAAACCGCCACCTATTTCCTTTGAGTTTTGATGGAATGGATTCCCTCCTGCACTACCCCAATAGCTTCGTGAATGAATCTGGCTTTAAAAAAACCAAATTGTTCTTGCAATAAGTAGTTTGATAGCAGGGGATTAAGCCTCATTGCTATGATATTGGAATGAATTTTATATAGACAGTTACAGAGTGCAATGGATCTGAAGTCATCAAAAGAAGAGGGATAATTTGATTTTGTAATCAATGCTCAGAAGGTGGCATCAATGCTTAATTTTAGCTTTCCCTCTATTCTAATTTCTTCCATAAATCCAAGGAGGTCCTCCCCCACAAAATCAAAAAAATATATGTAAAATTCAGTTGTCCAGCCATCGGGTCCTAGAATCTTGTCCTTTTTAAATGACTCCAAGACACCATTGAGCTCCTCCATGGTGATTTCTTTGAAAAAATTCCAATTTCCAGCCTAGTCTACTATCCTCGAGAACAAGGCTAATAGTTTCAACATGTCTCCAACTTTTTCATTATTATCTTCTACAAAAAGGACTTTGAATTACATCACCCCTAGGTCAGCTAATTCAACAAAACCCCTTTTCTTGTTCCCAAGGGTGTCCTCTAGTTCCTAGATAGAGTAGTAATTTTTTGTATGGTTTGCAAATTTATGAAAGAATTTTGAGTTTTGGTCTCTCGCTTCTAGCCAAAGCACTCGATTATTAAGATGCAAAGTTTGTTCATTCTCGAGGAATATAGAATGTTGTTTGGATTCCATAAATTTGCATCATTCCCTAACATCTTTGATAATCGATGAGTTCTTTATCGCCAACACATAGATCTCTTCAAGTTCCTTTTCGACCAAATTTAATTATATTGCATTTGATTCCTAGCCCATGCCAAGGCCTCCTTTTTTAATGACTAAAGGTTCTGTATAAAATGTTCGTTGGATGGTAACCCACTATCCACATGGAAAGGGGTCTAGGACGAATATACCAATTTTTTAAATTCCTCAATGCTAGCCTAGATAGAGTTGTATTTAAAGGGAGATCCTAACTTCTCTTCTAAGCAACCAATTTCCAAAAAAATAGGCTAATGGTTTGAACAACGAATAGGACCCACCCACGAGAGATAATTGGTTATAGCATGTAGAATATTTTCATTGACTAAAAATATGTCAAGGCATTTGTGAATACCATCATCCCCATCTTGATTGCTATACCAGGTCGGTCTCAACAAATTTGGTTCCATATTGACCAACCTGTGAGTTTCATTTTTCTCCAAAAAGTAATTTGACAATTTTTCCTTTGGCCCCAAAATTCATCCTTGTTCACCGTGAAATTTAGGTCACCCCCGATAATTAAACTGTCATCGGAGATCAAACTATTTGCAAATGATTTATCCTAGAATGCCTCCTTCCCGAAATAAGGTCCATATGCATTGAGGATTAACAACTGATTATTCAATTCATTGTTGTAAATTTATGAAAAAAAGCCAGAGGCAATGGAGAAGGGGTTAGAGAGTTTTACTTTAGGAGAGAGACCCATTATTAATCCACCAAAAAGACCAATAGAGTCTAAGACAATAAAGCTCCAATATGGAAATAAATGTTCAATATCAAAGAGAAAGAAATCTAAACAACCCCTAAATGAGTAAAATATCTGATTTGGACTCGTCATAGATCCTATGGAGGGATAATTTTTTGGCTTTCCCTCCTAAGCCACAGACATTGACTGCCATAATGATAATGGGAAAACCTTCCTTGAGGTCATTCCTACTCTAAGAACCCCTGTGATGAGTTTTTTCCTCCCTTGACAAACATCTCTGGATGCATGCTCTTGTGCATGTTTTATAACCAATTTACGTACTACTTTTGGCTGAGGCAAATATTTCTTTACATCCTCTCCTAGTCCTCCAGAAAAGAGAGGGATTGAGGTTTCAAATGAGCATCATTGGGCCCAAGAGGAAGGGTTGATTTCATAGAAAAATTATCACGAGAAGGAAAAAGAGATCCCATGTTTACAATCAAATTATCGACAACGTTGAGGATATAATCAACCTATATTGTGGGAGAGTTGGACACCACCCCCACCTTATCAGGTAAATCATTACCCAACTTTGAATGAATGCATGTTGAGATAGTAGGGATATCAAAGGGTGACTTACCAGAAGCTAGTAGATCCGATGCACTTGAGGCCCAAAATGATTCCAAATTGTTTCGTTGCGAGACGATGAGTCCAAGATCCTTCATCAGTTTGTCCAACATAGTGGCCACCTCAGCACTCGGAATGGTTGAGTCATATGCATAGATAGTATTTTATATTTGCACTTTTGGAGGGGGTTCGTCCCAATTCTCCACTAAGGCCCCTCTTGAAACCTTAGCAAGATTGGTCGGGGAAAGTTGTGTATTCAGGTTGTCTCCAAAGTTTGAGTTAAGCTTATCTTAAGGGGGGTGGCGAAACAACAACCACTCGAAGGTCCCGACCTGCAAAAAATCATCTCACATTATGCATGTAGATTTCCTACTCGATGACAATGAGAGCATTGAAAGGGGAGATGTATATAATATAATTGTTCAATGTACTTTTTATTCCCCAAGACAATATCCATTGACTCATAGAGACCAAGACTTGGATCAATGTCCACGAGAATTTGTGCTACAAAATGATAGCTTGAGGGCTTGTACCTTTTGGTCGTTGTTATGAAAGTTCCCAACACCTCTCCAATGGATTTTAAGCCCTCTTCTGACTAGAATTCAATGGGGAGATTTGGTAATTTTATCCATATCGGAAGACTGGATAAGTTTTCCTCTTTGGCATCGAATAAGGGATGCCATGGTTTAGAGAAAAAAAGATGTCGATCCCAATACCACCATCTCACTAAAACAGTCTTTGTGTGTGTCTTGGATCTGAATATCACCCCCATCCAACCTATAGAGAGTAGATGGAAAATAAGTATATATCCTAGGGACAACCCCTATTCCTTTTCCATCCATGCAATTACTATTTTTTATGCCATTCTTCTGCCCACAAATTTGCCTACGATAGCACGACCATCTAAGTATACTATTTGGGTGACTTTTAAGTCCTCCCTGACTACGAGAGCAACTCTATCTCTCCGAGAACTAATGGTTTTTCTACGTTTCTTACTTGCACTGTGGTAAAAACCTTTTTCAATATCTTCTTTCCACACAGGAGTGGGAAAATTCATTGAGTGATCGGTTTCTTATGCACCCTTTGCTAAACCAATTGATGACCTCTTTGTTTTTTGTGTCAGCTTCAATGTTAGGATATGAGTCAATGACAACTTGATCGAGTCCCCCAAGGATCTGCTACATTGGTTTAAACTTTAAATTCGCCTGAATACGAGCCATATTGGTGGATCCCAATGTGATTAGGTGGTAGATCTAGGAACAATCTCTAGACTATCCACTAATAAGGGGGGGCTCAAATCCTTCCTAAAATTGAGTGAGGAGACCTCATGCATCGAATGGAATGCATCTTGGGTTAACCTCAAATTTGAGAATATCTCTGCTTCTAACAACAGGTTCTCTCAGTAATCAACAAGAGGATCATATCCCTCCATCTCAAATAAACACCAATCCCAACCATTGTCCTCTACGCCATGTGTACGCCAGCACCTAGTGCCTTGAACCTCTTATCGCTGCCAAAGTTAGGGTTTCTCCATAAGAATTCTTGGTTATGTAGGGTTTAGGATTCCTAGTGCCAATTAATCTCATTAATATTTAAATATTATAAGATAATAACTATCAATAACAAATAAATATTTGATGGCGATGATAATAATAATAAATAATAATTGATAATAACAACAACATCAACAATCATAATTATAATTATTAATTTAATTGATTTGTTTTCCCTTATTCATGGGATCTAGTGGTGTTGGGGATGAACCAAGGTCCAATGCTTTGAGCTCGTCCAATAATGACTATCCGAAACAACATTTTTCTTTGTTGTGACAAGGACTTTCATGGGTTTCACACCACTTGCATATGTCCTGCAACTTCTTGTTCTTCTTCTTTTCACACAACTTTGACTAGTTGTCTCAAGGATGGTTAACTTTG
>ML805224.1:70646-81251 GCA_009831015.1 Picea engelmannii | reverse complement strand
ACTACCTTCTATGGATATGTAAAACTAGCTCTAATACCAATTGGAGCAATTAAATGCTCACTTAATTTGCTCAATAAAATTTGAGAAATAATAAATATTTAATATATAAAATAAATAAATAAATAAGATGATGAATTTACAATAAGAAACCCATATAAATATTCGTGATCGGATGCCTTGTTTCTTAATTAATATATAACTTATATAATATTCATTTTATTATTATTTATTTTGAATTTATATATTTATTATTTGTTATTAGTTAACTAAACTTTATTTTTATAAAATTATGATAGAATTTACCACCTTAAAAAAATAATAAATAAAAAATTTAGTTTAACAATTTAATATTTTTTTTCCAAAATCAACCATTTAATATAATATTTAGTTTTTCCAAATCCAACAATTTAATAAGTTGTGAGAGTGAAGTTGAATATGGTTCAAACACTCTAATAAGTTGTGGTTATATGGTTGAACATAAATATGGTTCTAACACTCCACTAAGCATGTAGATTTTATGGGTAGGTTATATGAATTATTGTGTAGAATTTATGGGTAGGTTATAGGAATTGTTGTATAGAATTTATGGGTGGGTTATATGAATTGTTGTGGTAAAACATGAATAAGATTGTAATCAAATGACAAAGCTTTGAAAGGTGGCATGCAGTGAAGATAAAGAATGATGGGTGGAGTGTCCACTCGAAATATTGGACGTTTCATAAAACTCCACACACAATTTTGATTCAAAAGCCCTTCATGCAATCACGCACTAATAAGTAGTTTAGGTGAAAATAAAGATGGTTTGGCAATTTAATAAGTTGTGTGGATGATAATAAAGATGTGTGGGCGATGATAAAGATGCTTCAACAATTTAATAAGTGTGTGGATTTTATGGGTAGGTTATATGTATCGTTATGTAGATAATGTGTATGATACAATATGAGTAGAATTGCGATCAAATAACAAGGTTTTTATAGACGATGTTTGTAAAAGATTGTCATTTGATCAATGAAGAAGGATAAAGGTTTTACAAATTTGAACTTTTCTAGTTTGTCATTACTAGGATTTTGGATGGATGAAATTGTTGTTTTTAATGCAAAAATAGATTTAGAACCCTCGAATATCTCTAGTACAACTAGATTATGGGTTGTTAATATATGGTGTATGCAATTTCATCAATCCAAAATGATTTTTGTTAGATTTCAAGATAAAAATACCGGTTTATCTTCCCATTATTTTGAGTGGCTAGAAAAATAAAATTTTGTAAAATATTTAGATTAGGTATTTGATCAATAATAAAGCAACACATGAGTTACCCACATACAATGGAAGAGCGGATTTAGAAGGAGCTTAAATGCAATGATGAATGCTTAAGAAGATAGTTGGGTGCAACAATAGACCAAGAAATGTTCCTTGACACATTGTACTTTGACATGATAAATCTTTGTCTAATCTATTATGTGTATAGCCAAAAAGTGCATTTGTTCATTGAAATTAGCTTTGAACAATGAATGTAAGCACAATTGTATTTTGAGTGAGTACGCAATGCATATATTTCTCGTAGTTGTCGAGGTTGGGCGGGAATGCAAGCCATGGTGGGTGGGATTCTAGGAATCACAGAACATGAAAAGTGCAAAACCTGTGATTAAGAATGACATATGTAGCTTCGGTTGATTGGGGAGATATTGAATCCCTAGATGTTTTTGTTTATATAGTTTGTAGTTAAAACAACGTTGAAAGAAGTCTTATCACGTGGGGCATCACAATTGCACACAAGTTAGAAGCAACAAGTTGGTTTCTAAAATTTGGTGGAAGGCAGTTACAGAGCTTAGCAAGTGGGGGTAAACTAAGGCAACACAAGACCAAAATTGCACTTTATGGAAGTTGAGGTAAGTGATTTTTTGAGTCAGGGAGATGAGGAGCTATGGAGGCAAGCTAAACTACTCATCTTGGACTATGAACTCTAATTTGGGAAAGGCAGGGGTAGGGATGGGTTATCCAAAGTGGTGTCAAAACTCGGCAAGAGTGTGGGGTTTTATCCCAAGGAGAAGATTATTACAACCAGAGAAGGCCCTAAAACCCGGCCTGGAGAGGACTTACATCAGTGAATTGATGCTACAAGGGAAAGAAGGGGAGGTCAATCAAAGGTTGTAATAGAGGAAGGAGCGTTTGTAGGTGGTAGTAAGACTCCCTCTAGTCTCAGATCACTCCCCAAGAAAAACAGGGGAGCCTGGAACGAGAAAAAGCCCTGGAAACTGAAAAAGGGCAGACGAAAGATGGTCCTCGGAGGGGATGTAGGACTGGAGGAGACCTGCAACTTGACCTTGTGTGCACTGGTCGGAAGGTTCACTTACAGAGCACTAAACAGACATGGAATCTCAGACTCAGTGAGTAACACCTGGTCACCGTTGTTGGGGTATACCCCGAAGACGGTGTTCCTCACTAGGGGATGGTATTGCTTTACTTTTAAATCCTCGGAGGACTCCATGAAAATATTACAGGGCACCTATATCATATAAGGAGGTATACTCATGCTGAAAAGATGGAGGGTTTCCTTCAACCTTGCAATGAAATACTTCCAACTTAGACACATTTGGGTCCTCCTACTAGGCCTACCACTACAGTTGTGGATTGAAGGGGCGCTAAAGGAAATTGGGAATGAACTGGGTCGTTTCTTGTCAGTGCATGAAGAAACACTAAAGGGAGTGGACATGAGGTTGGGGAAAGTTTCGGTTGAACTAGATGTTCATAATGGGTTACTAGAAGCACTAGGTATAGAGTGGAGAGGGAAGATATATGGTCAGAAACTGGACTATTTGGGGCTCCCATTCAAATGCTCCCTCTGCAGAAGGACTGGACATCTACGAAAAAATTTCCAAGGGTTTCTTGCGGATGAAGAATCAGAATCGTCCATGCTTAGGAAGATGATACATAGTGACCCTTCAGTCGTGGATCCATCTTGGAGTGGGGGAGACACCACAACAGAAGAGGAGGTTGGGACCACTGCAATGATGAACACTGAGGTAGGTAAGCTAAAATTTCTTTGTCCTTCATTTTACACCACTATGTTTGTCTTAGAGATGGTACACTTAAATCTTCTTACAAACTCCCCTCTAGTGGATTCCTTCGATATCAATAAAAACGAGAGCCCCATTAGGGAGTCGGGGAGGGAAGCTAATTCACACTTAGACATGAGATCTCCCGATCATGCCTTAAACACTCCCCTGGAATGTATTGAATATGTGGGGATATATGCGACTGTAGATGGGTTGATGATTGAGACAACATGGAGGTGGGAGACGGAAACAAGTGAGAACTCCATGGGATCACTTATAGAGACTTTGGTTTCGTCATACCGTGACATAGTGACTAAAATCCCCCTCACTGTCTATGAAGGGCGCACAATGATTAACAAAGGGAAAGAAGTTACAGTTATAGGGAATGCAGGATACAAGACAACTCGACATGGGAGAGACCTGAAGTAGGCTACATGGATAGGGGGTTTGGGAATTATTGCTTCTCCCATAAAGACTAGAAGTGCTTGGAAAAAAGATCTGGAAAGTAGAGGGGACGTGAACACTAGTGGCAATATTATCACTGAAATTGGGGCTCTTAAATGATTTAAAGCCCTTGCCATGGCTAAATAAGGATACTCTTATCTATTAACCTAAGGGGATTTGGAGGGGCTCCAAAACTTGCATCCCTCCACAGAGCACTAACTTGCATTTTGCCGAACATTCTCTTTATTCAAGAAATTATGGTTGAGGAAGTAAAATCTTGAGCTCTAGTGTCAAAAGTGTTTCCAAATTGGTATTGTTGCGGAATTGATTCTGTGGGCCAGTCTGGAGGCCTGTGTGTGGCCTGGAACCTAATCAAATTATCTCTAGTTCCCTTTGTTACTTGCGCAGGCATCCTCTTGAATGGAACCCTCCTCGAGGGTAATCGATCGATTGCTCTTATAAACTGCTACAACCATTGCACTGTCAAGAAAGTGTTTTGGGATACAGTGGTTATGAGTGGTCTTCTAGACACAAAAAACCTTATTCTTGCAGGTGATCTAAACTTTAATGTGTCAGCCAGTGAAGTGTGGGGATCCAAAGTAAGATCTGATCCTTTGGTGGAGTACTTCAAAGAAACTTTTAGAGACCGGGGACTGGTTGACATTGTCCCTAGTGCTTATGGGCCAACTTGGCGAAATGGAAGAGGAGGGTCTGAAGGTATAGAAAAAAGATTGGACATAGTACTTATGTTAGAAGAACTTGTCTCTTTGATAGGGAGGTACAGAACCTGGGTAGCTTACCCTTACATTTCAAATCATGCTTTGATTGTTCTACAGATTAATGATGGCTAATGAAAAATAAATCACTCATTTAAATTGAATCCAATATGGCTAGAAGAGAAGGGTTTCAATGATATTGTTCATATGGTTTGGAATTCTATTGAGTTTGATGGTGAACCATCAGCGATGAGAAGACTGGTTGGGAAACTGAAATCCTTAAAACAAAAAGTGATGGGCTGGGAGAAAGTTCAAAAGAGGAGGAGACATTATGAATTAGTTCAAGTGGAGGAGGAATTAGAGATGACATATATGTCTAAAGAAAATGGGAATGCTTTGGTGGAAGTTGATAACCATATCGAAGTGCTAGATTTAAAAAGGCAAAATTTCCTGCTAGATGAAGAAGAAATGTGGAGACAAAAGAGCAGAGTTATCTGGTTGCAGTAGGGTGACCGGAACACAAAGTTTTTCCATCATTACACTAGCCATAGAAAAAACAGGAAAGTGGTGTGGGAGATAAAGGATGAAGCTAGAAATAGTCATAGTGGATAGGAAGAACTAGAGAATGTAGTGGTGAAACACTTCAAAGATTTTTATGCAGAATCTGGGCATAATTCTATTATTGAACAGGTAAGGATAGTAAAGTATTACCCCTGTCTTTTCTCTGAAAATGATGTTCAAGAGTTCAAAAAACCCTCGACGGTAGAAGAATTACTTTTGGTTCTAAAGAGCTTTACAAAGGACAAAATTCTTGGGCCGGACGGGTGGACGGTGGAATTTTTCCTTTGTTATTTTGATCTAATCAAGGATGACATTCTGGAAGTTGTGGAGGATTCAAGAAGCTTTGGATCGATGGTAATGTCTTTAAACACAACCTTTTTAGTACTCATACCCAAGGTGGATAAGCCCTCCAACTTTGGGGACTTCAGACCTATAGCACTTTGCAATCTGGCATACAAAATCATCGCAAAGACCATAGAAAACATACTAAAATTGTTCCTTTCAAAGACTTTATCAGTGGAGCAACTCAGTTTCTTAAAAGGTAGGCAGATCTTGGATGCAGTAGGAACTACTCAAGAATGCTTACAGAACATTAAAACAAAAAAATTGAAATCTCTAATCTTGAAATTGGATCTCGAGAAGGCATATGATTGTGTAAACTGGGACTTTCTTCGGATGATATTGTTAAGGATGGGCCTTGGAATTTTGATTACAAACTGGATTATGAGCTATGTCAATGCAACCTCCTTTGTGGTCTTGGTAAATGGTGGGCCATCCCCATTCTTCCAAAGCGATCAAGGGCTACAACAAGGCTGTCCTTTATCCCCATTACTTTTTATTTTGGTTGTGGAGGGGCTTGGCTTAATGCTCAACAAGCACAAGTTGAAGGCAAAATTATCAGGATAAAGACTTCAAGACTTATCAAGCTTATTGTCTTACTTTTTGTGGATGATGTCATGATTATGACCAAAGCTTAGATATCTGATTGGAAGGAAATTGCTTACACTTTGTTTCTTTTTTGCAAAGCATCGGGACTAGTCATAAATCCACATAAATCTTCTTTTCACTACTCGGGTCTACAGGAACATGAATTGGACAACTATAAGGCAATTTTTCCCTTCAATTTTGAGGAGCTAAATGAAGGCTTTTGTTACTTGGGTTTTTATCTAAAGTCGACAAATTATCGTGTAGAGGACTAGAGATGGCTTATTCAGAAGTTTGAACGAAGGATAAGACATTGGTGTCATTGTTGGTTATCTTTGGGCGAGAGGTATGTTCTTGTCAAATCAGTGTTAGAGAGCTTGCATTTGTTCTGGCTGGTTGTAGCAAATTTCCCCATCTTTGTTCTTAACATAATCATATGGGTGATGTTTAATTTCCTATGGTCGGCTGGGGGGTTACTGAAATGTGTACATATTTGTAAGTGGAACGATCTTGCTAAACCAAAATCCTTTGGAGGTCGGGGTATCGAGAACCTATACTGGTTCAGTAGGGCGTTGGCAACAAACATCTTGTGGTGATGTTTGAGGAGGGATAGACTTTGGCAGATGGTGTTAAAGGATAAATATTTACCCTCCACTTCGGTGGTGACTTGGCTTAAAAATCCTTCTGTGAGTACAACAAAAGTATCAAATACATGGAGAAGCCTCCTAAAATAATTTGAAGTAGTGGCACAATGGACATCATGGAAGCCAGGATCTGGCATGACCATAAGACTTAGAGAAGATACAATACTTAGACTGGGAACGAGTTCATTTTTATCTCAAGGCCTCATAGATTCTGACAGATTGAAGGGTTGCCACTACCTATACCAGATGTCAGATCGGGGGAGATAAGGTGTAGTCATGGCTCACTGGAAATCGGATTCAAAGTTGGGGTTGGTAGGCACGGAAGCAACAGAATGGGACAAATTTTGTAGAGCCTTGGATCATGCAGGAATCTATCTGACAGATTCCTCGGACAAGTTAATTTGGATAGGATGAAATGCGTCGGGGACATCACTGCAAAAAATGCCTATGATGCCATAACGTCAAAGATTTGGAACTGCAACGAAAAATGGTGTCACTTTACCCTCTGGAAGTGGGACTTGGCACCCAAAATTAAACTCTTTGCCTGACTTTTGTTGGAGAATAGAATTTTCACTTGGGAGAACTAGCAAAAAAGAGGGAAGCTTGGCCCGAGATTTTGTGTTCTCTACAAACAAGACTTAGAAACAACCTTTCACATGATGATGCATTGCAACTTTACCCAACAAGTATGGAAGGAGACGATAACAACACTTAATGTATTTGGTGTTTGGTCCGATTTAAATTAGCAATTGTGTTTCACAGACTGGTGCGGGAGACATCCAAAGTGACACATGTTGCCCTCGATAATTTGCTGACAAATCTGGTTGGAAAGAAACTTGGTAATTTTTTAGGAAGGTCAGGCTTCAACGGTCTCGGTGGTCCACAAGATTCTGGGTTGGTTAGGAAGATCGCAGGTGTAAAAAAAAACTGTCGGGAAGACAAAAAACCCTCTGTATCTAAATGAGGGAAGACCAATTGGTTGGTTTGATGGGGCTGCACAAAGGAGAGGACATATTAGTGGAGCAGGAAGAGTCATCAAGGTAAATAATCACACAAAGTATAGATGGATTTTGAATTGTGGTCCAGGCACGAATACCAGAGCCGAACTATTGGGAGTTTGGGCTCTATTAACCTTGGCAATTTGTCTGCACATCTATGACCTCCAGGTGTTTGGGGACTCAAGGATTATAATAGATTGGTTGAATCAGAAAGGTGACCTTCAGGTTATGGACTTGGTGTTCTGAAACAAGAGGCTAAAGGCCCTCACTAGGGAATTCTCGGCTCTCGATTTCTCACACACCTATAGAGCCTTCAACCAGGAGGCGGATGAGCTCTCAAAGCAAGCCTTGGAACAACCAAAAGGTAAAATCATATATTCCCAGATGGAGTACGGGCATGTGGGCACAATTTTGAAATTAAACCTCTTTTGATGATAATTTCCATCATTTGTTAAACTCTGAATCCTCAGTTTGAGCTCCCTGTTGAGGTAGGGGAAGTAGTTTTATAGTGTTCGATGATTGTAACATCAATATTTTGCAACATGGATCATTTTCCTCGGACGAAGATAGGACGGTCGTAGAGCACAAAGCTTTAAGAGCTGGAGGCTTGGGTGATTTTGGGCCTATTATATTTTTTTACTGTTTTATCTTTTGGATGTAGATCCGCGTTTCAGCCAGCTTTTGAAATACAAGGAGGCCTAATTTGACTGTAAACCATTTATTTGCATTGTAAAACAAATCTTGTTTTATATTTACACAATATAAAGAGAAATTTTATGTTTGGAAAAAACAAACAACTTTGTAGATAATTGGTATAGAGCTCCAATTTAGAGTTTTATGTACACCGAAAAGAATCTCCACCTTTTCTAAGTCATCCCATTCTAATTGTAAAAACACTTTTTTTTTCGAAGCAGGAAAAAACCTACAAAACTTGGGGCTACTGGGCTAGCTTCTACTGATACAATCTAAAGACCTCAACGTATAGTGACATCATTGTGTGTAAACAAAACCTAGCCACTTGGAATAACTAGTGGCCCGTAAGGGTGTAAACTTACACTCTTGCCAGATGCCTTTAGGTCTTGAGCCGTTAACCTGTTTCCTTACATCCAAGGAAGACAAACTCTTAGTCAATCAAAAACAGTTTTAGGTCATACTCCAAGACCAAAAAATGTTTTCACCCTATATAGTAACTGCAAGAAAGCCAATATTCATTACTATCATCATTGAGATAATAACAATAAAGTTGTATACTTTTAAGTAATATTTAATCTTAATCCCATACATGAAATCTGATAATACCCTCAAAATTATAGGGCCTTGAAAACAATGTTCATCCTCTTACACACACACACACATACTAAACACTATTACCAATATAACCCTCGATTATCATGGTTGGCATTAGCATTAGCATATGCTTCCAATTAGGCCTGGAATTTCAAATTTACCCTGCCTGTCAAGTGAAAAATTGAGGACAGTTAATGTTTTTTCATACCTGTCACTTTAAGCTTTATGCATAATCTTGAGTGTCAATTTTTTTTTTTATTGTTCATAAGGTTATGACGCTAGTTGAGCCGAGAGCAATGGATTGTTCCATGCAATCACTGAAAGCTACTTATTTTTATTCATGAAAGTTCATGAGAGTGCAACAAACTGTGCAAAATGTATCTTCCCATTGCTCCTTGGTAAAATCCCAATTATTGTTGCTGGAGTAACTCAAATCACCAATTTTACCTAGAGAAATGTTCCCTAAAGATTACTAGGTGTGACATGAAGAAAAAAACACATGTAAGAGATCACAAATCTTAAAGGTGATAAGAACTTTGAAAATCAAACTAAGAGAAATACATGAGAACAATTCCAAGCAATTGAACCATTGTGCTCCTTACATGAGAACAATTCCAAGCAATTGAACCATTGTGCTCCTTACATAAGTGAATGGATTAATGGGTCTGGTGATGGTTAAGATGAAGATACAATTAGGGTGATGTGTTGTTGGTTCAAAATGGATAAAATGGAGATATAAAAAAAGAATGGATAAAATGGAGATAATGGAGATATAAAAAAAAAAAAAGTAATATGTTTGATTATGAATCCAAATATAAGGAATTAAAGATGGATTTATATTATTAATATTTATTTTATATTTATGTTATGTAATATAAAGTATTTAATTTATATTTAAATAGATTTTATTATATTTTAAAATTTTAAGAATTTTAATTTATAAATATATGGTATAAAATATTTATTTTATATTAAAATAATAATTTACAAATAATAATATAAAAAAAGGAAATATAAGGAATTAAAGATGGATTTATGATGGATTTATATTATTAATATTTATTTTATATTTATGTTATGTAATATAAAGTATTTAATTTAGATTTAAATAGATTTTATTATATTTTAAAATTTTAAGAATTTTAATTTATAAATATATGGTATAAAATATTTATTTTATATTAAAACAATAATTTACAAATAATAATATAAAAAAGGAAATATAAGGAATTAAAGATAGATTTATATTATTAATATTTATTTTGTATTTATGTTATGTAATATAAAATATTTAATTTAGATTTAAATAGATTTTATTATATTTTAAATTTTTAAGAATTTTAATTTATAAATATATGGTATAAAATATTTATTTTATATTAATACAATAATTTACAAGTAATAATATGTTCCCGAGGTGTAGGACAGTCGGTGACGGAGTGTGTTGCTAAGCTACTCCGTGATGTTAAAGTCACTGGTTCGAAACCTGCCCCTGAGTCTCGGTTTCTCAAGCCACAGGTTAATTGCGTAGCCAACAGGTCCTGCACAAATTAACAAACAAAAAAATTTACAAATAATAATATAAAAAAAGGAAATACTTTCTTTGTCGATTGAAATATAAGAGATTAATAAAATATAGGAGATTAATAACTATATATATATATATATTAAAGTTTTGACATATAAATTTACATATTAAAGTTTTCAAAGTTTTGACCTTTACGTAAATTGGATGCACACATAGCATCCTTTGAACTCAGGTACCAGAATTTCAAAAGTCAATCCATAAATCTTTTCAATTGGATGCAAACATAGCATTCTTTGAACTCACTTACCATAATTTCAAAAGTCAATCCATAAATTTGTTCAAGTAAGTATTTGATCAATCCATTTGGATGATTTTGTGTCACCATTCTAACGAGGTGACTTCGATTTTATGAGGTATTGGGTGTAGGTGTGGTTGAATCGAACTTTT
>ML805224.1:17960-43701 GCA_009831015.1 Picea engelmannii | reverse complement strand
CATCCTACACAGAGGCAATGTTATATTCTCTTATGATAACAGTTTGTACTATGTGGACCTAAAATTCATACTTGTATGGTGCAATATTATTTGAATTCTTTCCTATATTCTTTCTAACTGATGCAAATAATAAAGCCATAAAACTGCTTTAGAACTAGCATACCTGATACTTCCCCCCTTGTTACGTATTGCGAATCGGATTCGCTGACGCAGTGATTTGCCCTTCTAGTAGTCGGACTCATGTATGAAAGGTGTTCTGTGCAGGACATGTGTCCCATGCGAATCCGACTCATGGGAAGGATGAGTCCCGACAAGTCTGATATGCAGGATGGAAAAACATGTTCCCAACACTGAAATAAAGGGGCATTTTGCCCCATTTCACTCACAAGTTTTTGCAGAAACCCTAGCAGAAAAGGATATCAGAGAACAGAGAATGAGATGGAATCTACAGGCTGCCTTTATTTTGCTGTGTTTGTCATTTCACTAACAACAGTATTCTTTTACAATCATCTTATTGAAATTATGGCTCAATCGTTAAGGGCCGCTGCTCAAGCTCAAAGGAAGGGGAAGAATGTTGGTGGTAATGCTGCTCCTCCTCCTCTGCATCCAACTGATAGTGATGCTGCTGCTGTTACTGCCATGAGATTCATTTACTTACCTATTTTGTATTTTTCCATTGGCATTCCCATCAATCATCTTATCTATGTAATACATTTTGATGACATTGAAGGAAAAAACTACAGTTTATGGTTACTTCTGAATCTATGGTGTACACTTTATTCTTGGCACTTGTGTTTGATGATTGATCATTGATGAATGGCTACTGGGAATTTTCTAACTATTCAAAAAATGTACATCTTGATGTCTACTTCATTATATTTTATTTCTGTAATTTTGGGGGTCTACATGTCCTGTATTGGATACTTGAATCACTGTATCACTGTGTCAGGTGAGCTAGCTTTAGAGTGATTCCAACCTCTGCCACATCTGGTTTCATCTCAAATCCTCATCAAAGTCAAGTTTACACATCATTCTTTTGGATTGATTCCTTTTCTTTTGATTTTATCTTTTAGGACATCCCGAAGAGATGGGACTACTGGTTACTGTCATAGATTGGAAGAGAGTCCTA
This sequence comes from Picea engelmannii, assembly GCA_009831015.1. Lineage (NCBI taxonomy): Eukaryota > Viridiplantae > Streptophyta > Pinopsida > Pinales > Pinaceae > Picea > Picea engelmannii. The sequence continues at coordinate 42,572 of ML805224.1, read as the reverse complement.
TTTTGAGCCAACCAAATCTGCCATACTACTGGCCTTGGAGAAAAATTTCCGAAACAGGTTCCATTGGGATTTCTTTTAGAGAATTGGGGTACTTGATTTTCAATTGCAGATCATATCTTTGTAATTTACCAAACTTCAAATGCCACTTTATTGACATCCAAACCATCTCAAACTGTCCAAGAAGAAGAAAGAGAAGCAAGAGCAGCAAGAGATGAAAAGATGAAATGAGGTTTACTGCACTCTTACACATGATATGTCAACTGGCTCTCACTTTTCCTTTTTTCTTCTGTTCTTGTTAGTCAAGACAGCATTGTTCCCTAGAATCCACCAAAAACAGTTGACCTTAGCAACAACTCGCTTGTAGAGGTTGGTCCTATAAGTATTTAGAGGATGACGATGATTGCTTCTAGGATCTTATAACTCTCTATATTCAACTTTTCCACAGTCTCATCCTTGTACAAGATAACAAGTGATCCTCTTCTTCTTAGGTGAATCGTGTCCCATCCTTCAATTATCTTTTCTCATCTGTGATTTAAACTTTTTCCCCACTGTATCTTAAGTGAATACTGTCTGCAAATTATATTTTTAATCCAAACCTGTATGTTGTCTGTTTATGAATTTCTATGTTGTATCATGATCTGCAAATTGGACAATGTTACTTTTCTTCTATAGACAACACTATAAAAAGTGTGGTGCATCTGTACAAGTTTAACTCAGTTAGCTTGAATTTTAACCTCCTCTATTTATCTTCCTGCAAATAAACATAATTAAGCTCCTTGAGAATTTGATTTCTTTAGAATCCAGTTTAACATTTAGACCCTTGCATGACCTTCAAAACATTTCCAATTTCCCTCGCCTATTCCTCTTTGCCTGCTTTAATTCCAAATGCCAGTTTTCCGTTACATGGTTCTGTTAAAGTTTAAGCTATTATTAGAGTTCTTTGCATTTCACTAGATAACAATAGCATAAGATAGGATCACTGAGAAATACACAATCACAAGAGACACATCATTTATCCTGGGAAACCCTCATGGGGAAGAAAACCCAACAAAACTTCCTTATTATAGATAGCCAATACAATGCCAAGAGATAACTCAAACAAATACAGAAAGTCCTCTCCCAAGAATGCTAGCCTCCTTATTTATACAATTCTGGCACGTGTGGAAGTGTCTCTTCACTGGCAGGGCCGACTTCTTCTTCTGGGTGGTTATAACCACCTTTAATATATTTTGGGTCCTCTTTAATATATTTTGGGGCTGACTTCTTATTCTGCCTATTACAATTATACTTTAACCAATCCGCAAAAGGGGATTTGGTCTTTTATAATAGCCGACATGATCAATCCGCAATAGGGGATTGATCTAATGAATAATACCACAATAATAATTAGAATACACTTTGCAGTTACATTATTTCAACACTCCTCCTTAACAAGAAGGGTATTCTACAACAACATCAGGCGAGAGAGAAGACTGCATCATCAACAACATTAGGAGGACAACATCATCAATATCATCTTGGAACACTGACTAGCGTATCTATAAATCATCGGAAGTTTTTTCATCAGCAACATCGTCATTCTCAAAGGAATGCAATCATCATCTGCATCAATATGGATTAGTATAAAACTAATACATCATCATCACAGCACGAGGCTGGTCACATCATCACAATATTGGACTGGCTTTACGTCACAACTATCAAGCTGGAAGCACAGTACTCGTCTTGCTTTATGTCACAGCAATAAAGCTGGAAGCAAGACAATGGACTGGCTTTACGTCACAACTATCAAGCTGGAAGCACAATACTCGTCTTGCTTTACGTCACAACAATAAAGCTGGAAGCAAGATAATGGACCGACTTTACGTCACAACTATCAAGCTGGAAGCATAGTACTCGTCTTGCTTTACGTCACAGCAATAAAGCTGGAAGCAAGATACTCGTCTTGCTTTACGTCACAGCAATAAGGATGGAAGCAAGATACTCGTCTTGCTTTACGTCACAACAATAAAGATGGAAGCAAGATACTGGACTGGCTTTACGCCACAGCTATCAAGTTGGAAGCACAATACTAGTCACATCTCATCTCAACAACTAGACTGGCTTTACGTCACAGCAGTTAGGCTGGAAGCACAGTACTAGGCACATCTCATCACAACAACTAGACTTGCTTTACGTCACAGCGGTTAAGCTGGAAGCATAGTACTAGGTATATCTCATCACAACACTACTCCCCCTTTCGAGGAAGGTCCTTTCGAACTATACCAAGCTTATCTCGAAAGTGCTCAAACTTTACACGAGATAGAGGCTTGGTCAACACATCAGCAACCTGTTCATCCGTGCTAACGTACTAGAGCTTTATGGCTCTTCTCTGCACCATGTTACGGATGTAATGATATTGGATCTCTGTGCTTCGACTTATCATGGAATACATGATTCTCTGTCATCTTTATGCAGCTCTGGTTGTCACATAGGATCGTGGTTGCTTCCATCTCTAGGTCAAATAGACCGGTCAACAACTTTCGAAGCCATATAGCTTCGCACCTAGCAGAACACGCAACAATGTATTTTGCTTCCGCTGTGCTGAGAGCAATGTTGGATTGCTTCCTACTCTGCCATGAGATCATGGCTGATCCCAAACTGAAACAGCATCTTGAAGTGCTCTTCCTATTAGAGACACTTCCAACCCAATCTGAATCAGTGTACCCACTCAATGTGAAATCATGATCTCCATCATAACTGAGACCACAATCTAATGTACCCTTGAGGTACCTCATCACATGTTTTGCAGCAACTAGGTGAACATGTCTGGGTTCTACCAGAAATTGACTCAAAGTGTTCACGGCAAAACAAATATCTGGTCTGGTGTTCGTCAGGTACATCAACGATCCAATGATCTGTTTATACAGCGTGGCATCAATCAATTTTGACGAAGTGTCGACCAACAACTTCAGCTTCGTTTCCATGGGTGTATTCATGAACTTGCACTCTAACATGTCGAATCTCTTCGGGATTTTGACTGCATACTTCCCTTGGTTGAGGAAGATCCTCTTTGGACTCTGCCATACCTCAAGACCTAAGAAATAATGCATTAGGCCCAGGTCTTTCATCTCAAATTCTGAGGCGAGTCTCTTCTTACATTCAGTGATGAGCTTTTCTTCTCCAGTTAAGAATAAGTCATCTACGTACATCAATAATATCACTGGCTCATCGTTCATAACCTTGAAGTAGAGGTTAGAATTTGCTTTACTCTTGGTAAAGCCCAAGCTCGTTAGGAAACTGTCTATCCGGCCATACCAAGCTCTAGGAGCTTGCTTCAATCCATACAGAGCCTTCTTCAACTTGCAGACATGAGACTTCCTATCTTCAACTTCAAATCCTTGAGGTTTCTCTATATACACTTCTTCTTCGATGACACCATTTAGGAAAGTTGTCTTTACGTCCATCTGGTGTAACTTCCACTTCATCTTAGCTGCAAGGGCTGTGATGGTTCTGATCGAAGTGTATCTGGCTATAGGAACAAATGTCTCTTCATAGTGAATGCCTTCCTTTTGAGAAAAGCCACGAGCGACAAATTTTGCTTTATACTTCTCAATACTTCCATCAGCAGTATGTTTTATTTTGAAGAGCCATTTGGAAGATACCACATCCTTACTCTTCGGTCTGGGAACTATTTCCCATACATCGTTCTTTATTATGGATTGGTATTCTTCTGTCATGACATCTGCTCATTCTTTCTTCTGAATGGCTTCTTCAAAGCAGGTAGGCTCCTTTTCTAGGAGATCACACATCAAAGCCATATAGCTAGAGAATGGATTAGGTCTCTTCACATGTCTCGTGGTTCCTTCGGGAACACCATATTTCTCTCCATCTTGAATAAGCTCCCTAGCCTAAGCAGGTTTTCTCTTATTGGAGATCGTCATCTGAGGAGGTTCTTGAAATTCTACTATGTCATGATCTTCTAGAATTTCCTCTTCAGGGGAAGTTACGACTTCCCTCACTAGTTCTGCAACTCTAGGAACCTCCCTCATTGATTCTGCAACTCTAGGAGCTACGGGTTCCTCTTCATATACTTCTTCAAGCTGGCATCTTCTTGATTTCTTGAGCTCTGCATCTTCATCAAAGGTCACATCCCTGTTGATCTCTTACAGGGTATACTTGGTGTTGCATACCAAGTCTAAATATGAAGGACTGAGTCAGGCTTCAAACGAGGTCTGCTTCCTGTTCTAATGTTNATATGCTATCTTGACAGAAGGTTGGGTTAGAGGATAAACTCTATGATCTCAACTTTTAATCCATCTAATACCTTGACTCAGATTTTGACCAAAGGTTAGAATGATGATCATAGCTACAACATGCAACACTGATCAAAATAATGTCATAACAGATAGATGCATTTCAGAATAATCACACCTGGGTTGCATCATTCCTTTGAATGTGTTGGATCTTGAGATCCTTCTGGATCTATGGAAAGAGATCCCTTCTCCTGCAAATACCCTTTAAAGCTTAACTGTTTAAACATGTGTGAGAACATACCTCTGATGGCATTTGCAGGTAGAGGCGCCATCTGGTAGCAGTGGTAATGATCACCAACTCTTAAGAACCTCAAGGGTGACTGCAACTGGTACTACGACTGCAACTGCAACTAATACTGCAACTGCAATTGATACTGTAACTGGTTCTGAGACTGCAACTGCATCTGCAACTTAGGGTTTTATGAGGAAACCCTAATTTTTCAAACTTCAAATTTTGATATTTTGATCCAGGGGATAGATGCGTTGAGTTGAGACAAGTAAGCTGGTGCAGTCAAATTTCTGAAAATCCAACTTTTACCCCCTCAAACTTGACTAGCGGATTTCTAGACTGGTGCTTCTGGTTTTTTGGTACTTATAGTACTCTGGTTTTCTGGTACTTTGTGAAAACTAGGGTTTCACTTTTCGAGAGATCTAGCCACTGAAAAGTTGCGCTGAGGATGCCAAAGTGATCCTTGAGGAAGGGCGCACTTTTCTAGATGGTTTTGGGGCCGAAATACTTCTTCAATAAAAAGCCCTAATTTGCATGTACAACAACGGTGACGTTTTTCACTTTCTCTTGTGAAAGATGCTCTCTTCAACTTAGCTCTGATACCATGTTAAAGTTTAAGCTATTATTAGAGTTCTTTGCATTTCACTAGATAACAATAGCATAAGATANGATCACTGAGAAATACACAATCACAAGAGACACATCATTTATCCTGGGAAACCCTCATGGGGAAGAAAACCCAACAAAACTTCTTTATTATAGATAGCCAATACAATGCCAAGAGATAACTCAAACAAATACAGAAAGTCCTCTCCCAAGAATGCGCCTCTCTCTCTCTCGCTTCTCCAACTGCAGCTCCGAAACTTGTCTCTCAATGAACAAGTGTGTGTGTGTCTAAGTGAGGCGCTAGCGTCCTTATTTATACAATTTCGGCACGTGTGAAAGTGTCTCTTCACTAGCAGGGCCGACTTCTTCTTCTACTTCTTCTTCTGGGTGGTTATAACCACCTTTAATATATTCTGGGGCCGACTTCTTATTCTGCCTATTACAATTATACTTTAACCAATCCGCAAAAGGGGATTTGGTCTTTTATAATAGCCGACATGATCAATCCGCAATAGGGGATTGATCTAATGAATAATACCACAATAATAACTAGAATACACTTTGCAGTTACATTATTTCAACAGGTTCAGTCTTTCATAAAATAAGTACATTTTTGTGCCACACATTAGCTTTCCGTCCTTCTAGGGAGATTCAATTTTCTGTAGATTAGTATGGATGTTTGCTCCAACTTGAGTTGTGTTTGAAAGGGATATTTTGGGGCTATTTTAGAGCCTTGATTCTATATATTGAGTTCAATGGGTAAGTGATTAGAGATGGTCCCATCCAAGATCAAGGATTGTATGTTGATGTTGTTTAGGAAAAGTTCTTGCTATAACAAATATGTTTGGAGCCCAACATGGATTGGATCAAGGTCGGAAAGTTGTATCTTTCTCAAATACAATTTGATGAACCTCATAATTTCTGTGAGTGAGTTGCTTAAGGTATCATTTAAAACATGCAAACACAGTAGTTAGAGTGGATGTTGGTGGTGAACAAGTTGAGAGACAAGGCTAGATGCAGAAATGCTATGGGATGGAGCAAATGAAACAACATTGATGTCTAATGACAAATGCTAAAACGATGGAAATACATTGATACAATGATTAGCAGCTTAGTCACCTTGTATGCTGAATTTAATCTTTGAATTAAAAAAATCAGTGAATTTCATGGTCAACCAAATAAATTCATTGAAATTTGTCGATTAAGTCCATTCAAATTTGAATTCAATTAAATTTGGTGATCAAATTCATTTAAGTTCCAAAGTTGATCATTAAATTCAGATTAAATTTGAACTAGAATTATATATTTCCTTGAACTTAATGCCAAATTTTATCTCGAATTTTATCACATCGTGTTTTGCACGGACAATTTTTTTTTGAACTTCATGGTCGTTGGACACGAAGAGGGGATTAGCTTAGCAGGCATTGTAGTCAAGTACATTGGGTCAACAATAACACATACATTGGTGAATGACATGGTGATGTTATTTGAGCATTGCTCTTTGCAAGTGAATGATGAAAACTAAAGGTTATGTAGAAGAGAAAATAAAACAAATGGAATCATAGGTTGATTGGAAAGGAGATTAGAATGCTAAACATGATTAGGTAATAGCACTACCACATACTATACCACTCTATTCATGATGGAAGATAATAATATGTTTGTAAGATTGAAATACCTAGGTTATTAGAGGCAATATATTAGCAGATAACATCACAGTAACCCTACCAATTCATTTAACATTGCTTCCAATGTATTATTATATAATATGTTGAAGAACCTGGGGACAAGAACCTCCCCCCTAAGTTTTATCCTCATATCCAAGATTTTTTTTTTGTAAATAAAAAGATTTTATTACCTCATCATGCCTTCACAACTATACATAGCAGGACAATGTCTAAAGACCCAACCACCTATTTCGCCAAACAAATGGAAACCGGGACAGGTGGCTGCATGATTGGATGCCCGAACCATTGCAAAAGAAAAAAAACTGGAAACAAATGGAAACCGGAACAGGCAGCTGAGAGAGTTTCGATCTGAACATACTAAGTACTTTGAGAGGGCTCTAATCATGGAGATTAAAATTCCTACAACATTTTGACATTTATAGTGCAAAAAACAAAAAGATTGAGTAAGATTAAGCTGTAGAAGAACCCCGTGAATCCTTTGTCGCCATGAGTGTTGGGCACCTTCTTTGGCTTGGTGTTTCTGAAAGAGCATCAAACAACAAGTTGAGTCGACTGCTGAGCAAGGTATGCCAATGGAGCTGCTCCTGCATGTCCCGACGCATCTCGAAAATGAGGTCTAGGTGTTTAGGCAAGAGAGAGCAAGTGGAGCGCGGTCCCTGATCCAGAGCAGTGGAAGGAGGAGGGAGAGTCTCTTCATGGCGTACCTCTTGCAGGATTTCTTCCTCAATTATGCATGTGGCCCAATCCGAGGTAGCAACTGTAGCAGGGGCGGAGCAGCCCATGAGGGGCAGTAGGTCCTGAGGGTTGGGGACAATATACAGAAGGGAGGGTGGTGGGATGTGAACCGACACAACTACAAATTCCTCTTCCACAATGGCCATTGGAGCTTCTTCTCTCCCCCGGTCATGGCGGTCTAGAGGAGTCTGGGTTAATTGGGAAAAGCGGTGAAGCCTTCTCTGCCGGGCGACATAGCTGTAATACAAAGGCCCTCGCTTGGGCTTGCCTCGCTCCCGAGGCATGATGGTGTAAGCAGGAAGCTTAGCAAGCACAGTGCGTGCAGGAAGGGGAGAAAAATGACAGGAGAGGCATAGACTATGCCCAAATGGGAGAGCTGGTTCGAAACCAAGTGACAAGAGCCATAGCTTGTCGGAGGTAAATGGAGAGGCGTCGGAGGAGTTGAGGGGACCTGGCTCGTGTGTCCGGTACCCATCTCCGACTGCCAATTCTGCTGCGCAAGGGGAGCCATTAAACCAGAGCCAAAGTGTCGTCTCTTTTGCGCGTAGGGGCCTTGAATGCCATGAATGCCACTCATCCTACGAGAAGTGGATGGGAGGGTGGCAGCATGTGCATTTATAACTTGTGCATGTTGTCCACTTGGCACCCCATTCGGGGGATCCCCATATCCAAGATTATTACAATAAGCCCCGTTGAATTCTATCACCTAGGTCTATAGGCTTAATTGCCCACTTCCCAACCTTACACCATTGAATAACAAATTAAGCAATAGGCCATTTACACAGATTAATAACCTAGTTTCAAACTTAGCAAAGAATGGAAACACACAAGACTTTATCCCAAGGTCATGCTCTAGCATGTGATTTGCTCAATTTAGTTCCACCCGTTGGCCTCCATTTGCTTCTGAGAATGCTCCACCTCGATCCTCATGATGTCTTTCCAATTGCCATTGTCGAGCCTTTGCCAAATTTGTGAATCTTCTTCTACTTGCCCCCGCCATTGCCAGTTCTTGAATACCTTGCCAAATGTTGCAGAGTCTCCACAATGTTTGTGTTGGAACCTGTTGCCACCTAATACACACCTACAAACGTGGAGAAGTCTCCAACCCACTTGGAGGCACAAACCTGAATCCAAACCCACTGTCACCTCAATTTGGACTCCTTCCGTCTAGGCTCACTCCTAGGGAAGCCAAGGGGGGTAGATCCTATTAAACTACGTGAACGATTAATTTTAGTTCTAGGAGTTAATTAAGTTGTTGATTAGGGAGACCCAACCCAATGACAAGCAACTAATGCAATATGCAATCTTTCAATGACAAGCAAACCTTTATTTTATAAACAACTAGACCAGTGCCTAAAGATTATTAAATTTCTCTTATTAAAATATATTCACAAAAAAGGATATCTTTACAACTTCGTAATAAAGAATAAATTTATCCACACAATGATTCAAAAAATAACTTTACAAAGAATTAAAGAATGCTTGAATAAGAAATAAAGAATAATGTAAATAGCTTGCATAAAAATAAATGTAATGTAAATACTTGAAAATAAATTGCTGAAATAGAAATTGCAAGGAAATGTAAATGTTGTGAAAAGTGAATAGGTTGATTTTAATTAATTTTAGGTTTCTCTTTGACTTAGGGGGAATTAGATATAAAATGTTCCAAACCTAAACTATGTGACTACCTCAAGTCCTTATTCCTTAGCCAAGAGGAAATGTTGGGTGCTCAAAAAGAGAACAACAAGGTTCTCCCCTAGCTACACAAGTCAAATCCAAAGTGCTTGAGCGCTCAACAAGGAGGACACTTAGTGCCATGAAACCGTCCCCAACTTCAACCCCTTCTAGCCTCCACAAGCCACCTTATTTTAGTGGCCAAAGTTCAAACAATAATAAAAATGAGTGCCTAATTAAACTAACCACACAATCCTTTGCCCTTTCTTATTACCCAAGATCCACAAAGTGGCAAGGGGAAGGAATACAGGGCAAAGGTGGGGTAAATTTTATTTACTTTGCTAAAATGAAACTTTAAGCTCTAGCCAACACGACATTGCAGGATGGCATAGCCACTCACATGCAAGGTGTGGGCAAACAATAAATAAATAGCATAAAAATAAACAACAATGAACAAACTTAGCCACACAACTTTGGCATAATGTGGAGGACAAAGCCTATCGATTGTGTGACAAAGGTGGGTAAAAGAAAGAAAATTAAAGTACTTTACAAGCCTCACAACTGTGGCACAAGGTGGAGGACAAAGCCTACCGATTTTGTGACCAAGGTGGGAAACAAATTAATGCAATGGGATGGAAATTACACCAGATGGACGTCAAAATTGCTTTCTTGAATGGTGCAATAGAGGAAGAAGTGTACATGGAACAACCACAAGGCTTCGTGATCCATGGGAAGGAGTCCCATGTGTGCAGATTGAAGAAGACCTTGTACGGGCTGAAGCAAGCACCCAGGGCGTGGTATGCCAGGATAGATAGATATTTGATGAGCTTGGGATTTACCAAGAGTGAGGCAGATCCTAACCTTTACTATAAGGTTGAGGATGGATGCCCATTGATCTTGGTTCTATATGTAGATGACCTGTTTCTAATAGGGGATGAGAAGCTCATTGATGGGTGTAAGAGGGAGCTCGCTTCAGAGTTCGAGATGAAGGATCTAGTTCTGATGCATTACTTCTTGGGATTGGAAGTGTGGCAGAGATCATATGAGATTTTCCTTAGCCAAGGAAAATACACTGTTGAGATCCTGAAGAAATTCGGGATGATGGACTGCAAGTCCATGACCACATCTATGACGATAAATCTGAAGGTCTTGAGTGACAAATATTTAGATTTGGTGGATCCCTCGGTGTACATACAATTGATTGGATCCTTGATGTACTTGGTTAACACTAGGCCAGACATACGCTTTGTAGTGAATACCTCGAGTCAACACATGGTTGAACCTAGACAGGTACATTGGATGGAAACAAAGCATATGTTGAGGTACCTTCATGGTACTGTTGGATATGGATTGAGATATGTCTCGGATAGAGATGTTAAGCTGCAGGGATATACAGATTCTGACTGGGTAGGGAGTGCAGTGGATCATAAGAGTACTTTTGGATGCTATTTTAGTCTGGGATCATGCATGATCTCATGGTTGAGCAGGAAGCAGACATCAGTGGCACTCGGTACATCAGAAGTAGAGTATATTGCAGCAAGCGTGGCAAGCTGTGAAGCAGTGTGGCTCCGAAAGTTGCTAGCCGGGATATTTGATCTAGAATTGGAGTCAACTTTGATACATTGTGATAATCAAAGTTGCGTGAAGCTTACCGAGAACCCTGTATTCCATGACAGGTCTAAGCATATAGAGATCAAATATCATTACATCTGAGACATGGTGCAGAGAGGAGTTGTGGAGCTCCAGTACATATCCACAGATGAGTAGATAACGAACATTCTGACCAAGCCCTTGTCAAGAGTGAAGTATGAGTACTTTAGGGACAAACTTGGAGTGTTGTCGAATGTTTACCCTCGTTGAGAGGGAGGTGTGTTGTTTCTTCTCATGCCGACTAACCCCTCTACCCAAGGGTTCCCTGGATCAGTCACGTGAGGTGATTGAGGGGGTAATGCACTGTCGGACCCCCTGAGAGAAGAAACATCACACACGTAGTCGTAAGACTATGGTGGAGACTGTGTGTCTCTGGACAGTAGCTGTGTGCTACTTCGGTGGTTGTGTACCACTGGCGGAGCGTGTGTGACTCCGGACAGTAGTTGTGTGCTACTTCGGTGGTTGTGTACCATTGGTGGAGACTGTGTGTCTCCGGACAGTAGTTGTGTGCTACTACGGTGGATGTGTTCCACTGGCGGAGGCTGTGTGACTCCGGACAATAGTTGTGTGCTACTTCGATGGATGTGTTCCATTGGCAGAGGCTGTGTGACTCTAGACAGTAGTTGTGTGCTACTATAGTGGATGTGTTCCATTGGCAGTAACTGTGTCATTGGACAGTAGTTGTGTACTACTTGGCAGTAATTGTGATCTATTGGATGACATTGTAGTAGCTGTGTGCTACTAGCTGATTGTCATGGATATTACTAGATCGTTTGGATGTAGCTGTGTGCGCTACCATTTGATCGTAGAGACTGTGCATGCTGATTTGAGCTACCGTGTGCCTACTAGCAAATTGCAAAGTAGTCAGTGGACTACCAGATGAAGACATCGTGAAAGATGCCTCCCTAGCTAAGAGGGAGTGTTGATGTTTTGGTAGCTACAGGAGGATCTTTCCCTCCTAGATGACCTTTCTTATATGCAGAGAAGATTCCGAAAGCAAGAGATCCATTGGATAGATGTTGAAATACCCTAGAAGAGAAGTCGGCCTAGAAGAATAAAATATAATGAAAAGACACCTTCCCAGAAGAGAAGTCAGCCCAGGTAGAAGGATAGGAAGATTATAAATAAGGAGGTGCCTTATCTCATTTGTTCACTCACTCACACTCTCCCAGCTACACAAAAGCAAGGCGCGAGTTTAAGAGAAGGAGACGTAGCTGCTGCAGTGACTCAATTTCTTCTTGTTCAGCCTTTTGGTATCTCTCTCTTGTGCGCTACTCCTCAAGGAGGTGCGCTACCTTTGTATGGTTTTGTTGCTGCAGTTGGGGTGGTATTTCTGGTCGAGCTAGCACTTGTGCTAGGGTTTATCTTATTGGACTTGCTTTGTGAATGAAATCTATCTAAGAAAGGTTGTTGGGTTTTTCCCCCCATTTGGGGTTTTCCCAGGATAAATCTCTTGTGTTCTTTTGTCTATTGTTTATGCTGCCACTGCTCAGTACATGATATATATATGTTTGTGTGTGTGTGTTAATGATAATGAAGTAAAAGAACACTAGTAACACTAATGCTCTGTAAATAAGGAAAATCCAACAAGTATGTGCCTAAGGTTTGTAACCATTGGACTCTTAAAACCACATCTACGCCTCCTAGAAGTACGGTGTAAAATTCAAATTACAAATTGAAATCTTGAATTTGGAGTTTCACCTTATGTCATTTCCTACATTTTCGATTTTCTTACCATCTGCAGCCATTACCTTCATGTCTGGAACCGGATATACAAATAGTTTGAGGTTCCTTGCGATATTGATGTCGAGAAAGTTGTTGGTACTTCCTGTGTCGTTTAATACTGTGACATTATCTTTTTTGATGTGTCCTTTTAATTTGAGAGTTTGTGGTTGGCTAATGCCTGTGATGGCTGCTAGTGATATTCTTGGTGTGTCGTTACCCATGAGGTTTGACATGTCATTTTGGCTATTTTCCATTTCTTCAGTTACTGATTCTTCTGAATCTGATTCATCGTTGTTTTCTGCTTCACAAGTATATAATTTTTTTGAATTGTCTTCTATGCGACACATATGTCTTGGGTCCCATTTTTCTCCACAACATTTACACTTGCCTTCTCTTATTCTTTGGGTATCCAAACTTCTTCTTTTATCTTCTTGTAGGTTGGGTGGTATATATTTGTCAGTTTCTATGTTTACAGTCTGGGGTATGTTCCTTCTTGAATAAAACTCGCCGAATCTTGATTGGCCTTCTAGTTTTTCTTCTACTGCTTTTGCCTTGTGTCTTGCTATTTCCACAGTTGCAACCTCATGCAATTTCAACTCATCTTGGATATGTGGCTTGAGACCACCTACGTAAGACTGTAGTAATTGATTATCAAATAATCCAAACACTCGGGTGGCAAGGGCTTGCCATTGGTGCGTAAATTCGTCTACGCTGCCTTTTTGTTGTAACCTCGCGAGTTTTGAGAAAAATTCTTGTTCAGAAATGCCCTGGAATCTTTTAAAAAAATCGTGTTTGAAGGAGTTCCAAGTGTATGACTGTATTGTTCCTTTCCACCACAAGTACCAATTGTATGCAATGCCTTCGAGGTACATGGACGCATATTTAACCTTTTCTTCGTTAGTTGTAATATTATATATATGGAAATATTCTTTAGTTTTGTTAAACCAAGCCACACATTGGTTATCGCCTCCATTGTATTTTGAGAGTTCAATTTTGGCTTGGGAGGATAAATCATTAAGGGTTGATATTGTGATATAGGTTGGGAATTTGAATTGTAGAGGGGTGGCGGCGGCGGTGGTGATGTGTTAGATGTGCTTTTGAGTCACTTGGCTGTGTTTGGATGGCTTGTTGGTGTCCTTGGCCTTTTATTAAATTTAAAAGCTCATTATGCTCTTCTTCCTGATGTTGTGTTATCACAACCAGGATTTGCTGCAAATCGTCTTTTATTTCTCATTTAAAGTTTCCCAAACCTCGTTGTAGCTTAACCTCGAGTTCTTGGAAAATATCGTCTTTAAGATCTTGTTTTAGATTATCTATGCCTTGTCGCAGTTCGATTCCAACTTCAGCTGAAATTTTTTCTTTAAGATTATGGGTCAATTCTTGTCTGAGTGCTTCATTACTGATCCTTATTTCTTCTCTCAACTCCTCGTTGGTTTTTCGTATAGCCTTTTCGAGTAATTGTCGAGCATTTTTACATTCTTGGTCTATTTTTTCGATTTGGTTTTTTAATTCTGACATCTTTCTGGTATTTGGGGGTGAATACTTCTTCACAATTTTGACTAGATTAGGATGCCCTTAAATAATCAATCTCTTAATATAGAGTTAAAATTTTTAATAACTTAATATGATTGACTTTTATATAAAATAAAAAAAATTAATAATTTATAAATTGATTTTTTATATATATATATTTTTATATCTAAAAGTGGGCTTCCTTTGAAATCGTACGACCGTACGTACGATTTAATAGCCGGTGGGGACATGGGAGGAAGGCTGACTTGCAGTGGATGTGTGCAAAAATTGTCAGGGAATATGTCAGGGGAGTTGTTGGGGACAATTATGTCGGGAAGGTGTGGCCGGGGCATACGGACGGTGGTTGACAGTGGCTGTGGAGGTTACGGGGGTTTTTGCAGGTTTTGTTGGGGAGTGTGGTGTCGAGAAGTGTGGCTGTGGTGGACGGATGGGGGTCTGCGATGGCTACGGAGGTTACGGGGGGTTTTGCAAGTGTTGTTGGGGAGTGTGGTCAGGGTGGACGGACGGACGGACGAGGGTCTACAATGGTTGCGGAGGTTATGGGGGAGATTTGCAGGTGTTGTCGGTGAGTGTGGTCGGGGGGGAGTCGGGGCAGGGTTTAGTCGCGGGTGGAGATTGTGGTAAGGGAAAAGTGTGGGCCATAGAACAGGTGTGGGTCGGGGAGGGGAAGACGTAGTGAATGATGGAGGATGTGGATGTGCAGCGTACAAAATGAGGATGGTAGCAGAACAGGTACGAATCGGCTCTGATACCAATGATATGTAGACCGAGGTGAGACAGAATTACAATGACTGTTAGATAGATATATATAATGAATAATGAATGAATAAGATGATTGCAAATGAGAATGAGGGCTCACTTATATACCCACGCAGGGGTGCCCATAACCAATAGTCACGTCCTTTCATTATTAATAATTATTATTTATTAATTATCATTTAATTATTATATCATTAATATCATATTTTATATGTTCATAACAACTACCTTACCTTAACTCATGCATGTGGAGATGATGTTATAGTGCCATATGTTGACAAAGAATATAATATTTATTGTAGCCTTGGGTTAATGATGCCTAGCCCACGGATTATGAAGAGGGACATATGATAATTTGTGGGCCGCCCCTTATTCCACGAATTGACCAAATTGTGGATCTAGCATATTACATGAAGTTAGATGTGGTATGGAGCCATTTTAACTTGGAAAATTCGAGTTCATGAATTATGGGTACAGTCACACATGAAGCCGCCTACATATATTAATTATTATGATGGGATGAAGCTGTGGGTCCTCAAGTCATCAACCATTTCATCACTAGCACTTTTTATTTGATACATCATATGGAGATGAGATCATGGTGGGAGCCTTTCATTTTATTAGTAACCAGATGTGGTACTTAATTTTTTGATGGAGCTGCCTTCATTGTTTATTCATTGGATGGGTTCATCCCATTAAGAGACACGTGATCATTTATTTACCTATTAAATTCGCCCCCTTTAGCATGTGATACGACTTGGTTAAATGGTGCCATGTCCTATGTTATACCAAGTTAAATTAATCTTGTCCATTTGGTGAAGCTGTTATCTTTGAGTCATTGCATGGAATCATTTTGTTGAGTAGAATGTATTTGGAAGCCAACCATTGCATGGAGGTGTCCCACTTATTGAGGGTTTTATTGTACATTTATTACTCTTAGTGGAGCAACTTATCTCAGAGGTCTCTTTATATACATATTCATGCATTTGAGCTTGATTACATTGTCAACCATTTTGGGAAGAGTTGTTAGCATAACCAATTCATTATTTATCGTTGACTTGTCATAGGAGTTGGTTATATTATTATATTGTTTTCTATGGGGAGGATGATTATTTTATTGTTTCTCCTAAGAGAGGAAAGTGGATCCCAACAACTCACTTCTACTTTTAGTAATGAGTTTGTTGAGAGGATAGAAATGTAATCTTTTATTGTATTCCTTGGAGAACTAATGGATCTAGGAAAACAATTACTTTTTTATTGTAAGAGGAGTTTAGTTCAAACCTATATAAGGGTTTTCTCTCTCCCTCATTTGGCATGGTTGGAGATGGGGAATTTTCCCCTTGAGCATTTGTTGAATATCTTGAAGATATGAGAGCTTGAGGCATGTACTTCTTGGATGTTAATTTGCTGAATATGGAAGCTGGAAATACAATTTCTTCAAGTGTGTCATGAAGGCTTAATTATGGTGACTCTATTCTTTATCTAGAGGAGTTACATGGAAGAGTTTATTGTGATTAATTTTCCTTTAGGACTTCCAACTCTTTATGTTTGCTGTTGGAAAGCGTTAATGAATGCTATGTCTTCTTAATTAGAGCTTGCTGGAATTTACATTTTCTAAGTTGCAAACATACCCTCATGCTCATTTGTTAAGTGTTCCTTCATTAGGGCCTTTGAAATCAAATTTCTTCTTTCATAAACAGCCATATAAGAATGCTGTAATTTGTTCTTTCCAGTGATAGCATTACCTTATTACTTGAGGATATAGCTCATAAGTCATGACCTTATAGACTCCATATACCCAATGTATAGGCACTAGCCTTGATCTACACATCATCTTTTCATTTTCCCATACTACAACGCTTGTTTTGCTAAAGCCACTCTTCATTTCTCTTGAGCCCTTATTGCCTAAGCTTTAGCAATCCTATCTTAGGGAAGCCCCCCTTGAGTTGGTGAAGAGGCAACTAAAGTGTGAAGAGGGTTGGTGAGTTGACACTGGCCTCCCTCATAGTTGCCCATAGGCTAGTACCAATCTTTTGGACTTTAATCTAAAGGTGCTTGTTTGTGAGGTAACAACTTAAAACTAAGTGATGCTGATAGTGTTAGACTAAGATAGTTAACAATTATTGATGTTTGGTCTATTAATGATTTGTTACTTCGTTTTAGGATTTGCTTACATGTTAGGCAGTGAACTATCTGAACGATGTGAATTGTGTTTAATAAGTCTCTCCAAGAGTGTCCTAAGTGCATTTTATCAACATTACTCTTTTCAACCATTCTTATCCATATTTCCTCCTTGTTCCTCAGTTCTCCCTATAAGTAGTAAGCTTAGTTTTGTTGTATTTTTCTCTGCCCATTATGATATCACCCATTTCTGTTATCTTTGTTGATTTTGACAGGGGGAGCTCTTTGAGAGATCCGGCTTCAGTGGCATATGCACAAGTTTTAGCTCCACACCATGGTTGGGCTATTAGAAAGGTTGTTGCTGCTGGAATGTATACCCTTCCAACAAAATCACAGCTTTTAAAGAAGCTAAACGAAGATGGTGAGTTTCTGTTCCACTGAACATCAGCTTGTATTGAACAACTTGAACTTGACCATGTGTCTGTTTGGACTTCTGGAAAATGAAATAAATCACCTAAACAATGGAGAATGCATGTCTAGGATGGGTGCGTGCAATGTATTTATCAGGATTTTTAAAAGTTATTTTACATGTTGCATTATCAGGGATTTACTTCAAAAAAAGATTTCGGTGCTTATACTTTTTCCCCCTCCTAATTAAATGCTATGAGCACCCGTTTTCTGGATTGGTATGTTCAAAGAATATATAAATTTTGGGGCTTGGTATCCTAGCTTCAACATGCTTTGTTTGACATTCCCTCATTCTAAGGTTGATGAGAGCAGCAGATCATATGAATGTGTTAATGATTTCTAGGGTCCATCTTTATTTTTACAATCAAAGATACTACGGTACCATGTAGACTCTTATATGTCCATATAAACATCCATCTACACTGGGAAGTTTCAAACTGTATTAGAAGCCCGTGGTAACCTTACTGTTTCCAGGATTTTAAATGCTTCAGTCCCAGCTTAACCTCCTTAGTTATAGATACATTGCTTATGCTATTTGCTTCAGTCCCAGCTTAACCTCCTTAGTTGAAGATACATTGCTTATGCTATTATCTCCTGGTGAGTTTGTAGTATATGTAACAGTTTTCCAATGGTGACCCATATCTCCTCACCAATACATGAGCACCAATGGGTTCTCTCCACCTCCTGGAAGGCCCATTGTTTCAACTCTATGACATTATGCATATGATAAAACAAGCATATTAGTTATTTAATTTCAATGCGTCTACTCTGTTGACTACTATTGCTAGGTAAACATTTGATATTTTTCATAGTTTGGTGAGTTTTTGTTGCTCTACGAAATGTCTTAAGGTTATTCGTTTACTAACCAACTTCTTACTCTTTGTATCAAACATAGAAAAACTGTTGCATGATATCTGCTTTGAAACCAATGCAACATTTTGCACTCGTTCCTTTTTTAATAAAAGTTTCAAATTTAGACAAGAACTTAAAGGCTTAACTATTTTGCGTCCTTGTATTTCAAAGTTAGTCAAGTTAGAGAGATCTCTTTCAAGTTCTTTATATCAATTTCCCAGCAGACTTCACTTATCTCAGTTTCTTCAATTGGCTTGATCTCCATTCATTTCTTAATTCAGAGGCATCTGCTAGAGTGCACATGCAAAACTATGTAAATGCATCAGCTCCTGTTATAAAATATGTAACAACCTATTCCTTTCAAGGAATTTAGGTATAGAGTGGTGAGTTCTTCCTCTGCTGGACTTGGAGGAAGTCATGACAAAAATGTTTATGCAGTGGTGACTATGTACTCGCTGTAACACAATTGCTATAGTTTTATACCAATAATCACTGCAAATCCCTTGATCCAGCTTTTGAAATTAGTGTATAGAGATTACTTCATGCTATGTTGACTTCTCATTTTTTAGTAGTAATTGTCAAAGTAAACATGGTATTTTGTTAATAAGCTAAATTATGTCAAAAGTCTCATATGACTTTAGAGTTCTGATATTTAGGCACATCAAGAATTTAGCTGGTATACAATTATTGGTAGTTTTCTTAAATTCAACGTTTGTTACTTCAAAATATATTATGACAGGAATAAGCTGGTCGACTGACCGAGGAGAAATGTGTTGAATATTGTTTATTATTACTAAAATAAGGCTGATTGATTATTAATATTTTTTTCATTCTTTTATATGCTTGTCATCAATTTTGCACTTATCGTTATCAGGAATTTATCGCCGGGGGTCCAAAATTGAAATTATCGGAAATATCAGGGAAAATATCGGAAATTATCGGGAAACTTTAAAAAATACAAAAATAATCATTTTTTAAAAAAATTTCAAACTTCTAAAGCAACATCAACATCAAACAAACACATTGTCACATAAATATGAAAATAAAACTGCAATATAATATGTATAAGATGTCAAGTGGTCCATCAAACATCGATTCTGAAATATATGATATTTGTCCCGGCTCCTAAGTCATAATTCCTGGTTGGATAATACCAAATCACATCAAAACAAATATAAATGTATCTCATGAGAATCTAGATACTACAAGCCTACAAGGCTAATCATGTTGCACTAAGATATCAACGATTCCCTCTACCCCTATTACGACCAAAGGTCACCGCTGGCGCTTTTCCTCTAGAAGTAGTAGGTGGACGTGTTGAGACTGAGCTTGAGGTGGAAGGTGCAACTCCTTGGGATAAGGTGGAAGATGGAGTGGGATGTCTTCCGCCACTTCCCCTAGTTGGCAGTCTTTCTGGACGTCGTGAAAATGGATCCAACAAACTTAATGTCCTCTTGCACCAAATATGTCTCTTCTGGAAGTGGAACATCCTTTGATAACTCCTCCTCCTCCAAATCATCAACATCATGCTCCAACCACTTAGGTGCCGCCTCCATGAAAGACCTCTCGGTCCCCACCCTCCACGGACTCGTGGTATCAATTAGATCAAATGAAATGGCATCCGTGTTGTGTACTTTGTTTATCTGCCTTACCCACAACCTAAGATTGTAGTAGACATAGACCATGTCATTGAGGCTGCGGACATATAACCTGTATGAGGGCCAATATGTAGTTAGAGGATGATGTCCCAAGGGCATAAATTAAAATTAATGAAATTATAAAAAATTAAAATTTTAATAACTTATTGCGCTTCTTGGAGTGTATCTTTTCAAAGACACTCCAGTTGTGCTCACACCCAGAAGAGCTACAAGTTTGACTCAACAACCGAATCGCAAGTTCTTGCAACTCTGAGACTCTTTTGCCATAGTTTTCCCACCAAACATCTACAACAAATAAATGGAAAGGAAAGACAACAAATTATATTTCCATTGAGTAACTAAGTAACAAATGTCAAATAGATAGAAAGGAAAGACCTTGAAATTTGAAAGTTTGAAACACATTTTACTTGTAGCTTACCTGGCATCCTAGCGGTCCTATCTTGGATATCCACATCATACCCAAATGTCCCAACACTGAGCTTATAGATCTCAATTTGTTTGGAAATCTCCGAGCGTTCAGCAGGAGTCAACACCATCCTCTGAACATATTGGAAAAATCCATCCATAACTTCTGCATCAAATCTAAATCCACATGCATAAGAGTATGCGGGGTTGAGGTAGAGCCTTGCTGCATGAATCGGATGATGGAGAGTGTTGTTCCATCGCTCATCAATCACACTCCATATCTTAGCTCGTTTAGTGAATCCCTCTTCCCCCTTGTCCTCATAGTACCGATAGATAGCTTCCTTGGCCCTATCCATGGCCTCATACAAGTAGCCCATTGCAGGCTTCTCACCATCAACCAAGCGAAGAACCTTTACCAAAGGTTCACTGACAACACACAACTCTTCCACTCCCATCCAAAACCTTTGATCGTGTCTCACAAGTCAAGCTATATCTTGCCCATCCACTTAAGTGCTATAGACACAAGAATTCCACTCATCTAACATAAACTTCCTCTACAACTCCAACATAGATTTGTGGAGAGACTGAAGAGAAATGAAACTAGTCGCAAAACACGTGATAGCGGGATGAACCAACTCTTTGTTCCCTATGTTTTGTTTGTTGTAGCTTCGGGAGGTATTCCCACAAGAGGCCAAGGTGTCAAGCATTTGGGAATATTTGTTTGCACCGGATTARCTTTTCGTTTCAGTGAAATTGGYTGCAGAAAGAGGCTAGGGCCTCATGGGCAAGTTGATGGGCTTTGTGGGCTTGTGATGGGGTGTCACACCCACAAAGAGGAATAAAATATTCTAATTAATTGTTGAGTTTAGAAGGGGTGCCTAAACTCACTCATTGGACTTGTATATAAAGGTGACATTTGATCATTTTTGTGGAAGAATGGAGTTAGCATAAGTGAGTTTGCACTTGTGCTAGGTGGCTTGGTGTTTTCAGCAAGGGAAATTTTGCATGGTGACAAATTTGGCCTAGGGTTGAGGACTCTCTATTTTCTATTCTTGGTTGGGAAAAGCACACCACACGTGTGGAAGAGAGAGGCAACTGCAGAAAGAAGAAAGTGTACAAGTGGAGTGAATTGTACGAAGTGTCTGTGTAGGTTTTCGCGCATGTACGCGGGTTTTAGTGGGAACAATCACGTACGTACGCGGGTTGCAGTGGGAACAGTTGTGTACGTACGTGGTTTGCAGTGGGAACAGTCGCCTCCATCCGTACAGGAGTTTTTTCTGGGTAGGTGCAGGTTCGTACATGTGACAGGTGATGTCGGTAGGTTGTACAAGTGGTCTGCAGCAGATTTGTGGGAAGAAGATATTTCCAGGACATTTCCTGAGGTTTGGTTTTTCTGATTGAATGGTTATTGGAGAACAAGGTTCTCAGATTTTTGTGATATTTGTATTGGTGGAGAGGACAAGGTTGTCCCCAAATTTGGTGATATCGTATTGGTTGGGAGGGCTAGTTTGGTTAGATTTTGTAGCTCAGAGGTACTTCTGTATTGGTGGTGCCCAGTGTGTTGAAGAGATCGAGCAAATTTCTCTCTCTAGTGACTCTACAAAGTGTTTTTATAAAGCGACTGTATAAAGTGATTTTAGAAAGTCGAGCCTTTTAATATTTAATGGGTAAAAGTTTATTTTGAAATGTGTGTCACTTAAGTGATTCAAGTGAACTCAACGGACGATTAAGTCACAACTGTTGATCTCAAGAGGGCAAGATTTGATCTTGACCATCTATCTCTTTGGAAGATCAAGGGTTAGGGTAGTTACTCATTAATGAGTGAATAATGGCAATACTAGAGGAGAAGGGGGTGCACTTTTCGAGGGAGATTGGAGGGAAGTTGAAGAGACACTTTCCAAGAAAGTTTGTGCTGAAGAAAAGAGAGCAACAACAAGGAGAGGATGAGCACGTATCCCAAGGAGAGAACTCAACATTTAATACGGTTCATACAATTGCTACAAGAAGGTAGTACAACATTTATTGCTTGTTGTACAACAAGAGTAAAGCACAAAAATTGAGGCAGCCATTCAATTGAAGTTTGGCACAATTTCCAAGGTACTTTGTTGAGAGAAATTCTTATAGCAGGGTATTGTGCCATACATCGGAGATTTGGGCACAATTTTCGAGGCATAGTTTGATGATGTGTTGACTGTACATGGTCATATAGTCCGTACAACAGTTTGGCATGTTTTTCAAGGAAGACTTGGCACACAAATCTATGTGGACTATTGGCACATTTTTCTAGATAAGCACTGAGTATTTAATGTTGAAAATAATGCTGCTGTAAACTCAGATTTTTCCTATGAGCTCAATAAGAAGAATATCTCCTTGACTGGATTTCCCCTTTGTGGGTTTTTCCAGGGGCATTGCCCATAATTTTCTTGTGTCAAATGTGTTTAAATGTTGTCCATTGTTCATTTATTTTCTGTTACGGAGTTTCAGATCTTAGTCATTTAGTGTTTCTACTTGTAGTTCCAGTTGCATGCTAAGTTAACTTGCATTATTGGTGAATGACTATTGGAAGTTGAAATCTAAGTTTTTGGCCAAGTGTTTGTCTGGTATATTTTTACAGGTTCTGCCCTCATAAATTATGAATTTGATAAGGTTACAAGAACATAAATATTGTGTCTCATATGTGTTGATGATTCATCTCTGATCTTTTGTCTTTTGTGTTTCCAGTGTCCACTGCATGTAATTTCAGTCAATAATTTTCAGTGAAATTGTTCAGTGATAACAGCTAGGGTTTTATTGTTAGATCACTAAGAAGCGATTTTCAGATCTGAAAATTAGCCACATAGAGTTGCATGTGAAAATTGACATGGTGTCGGAGCTCAGGATTTGAAGAGAAGGGGCTCATCTAGAGACACATAGCTGCTATAGTTGGTTGCAGATTTCTTGTTTTGTTTTCGACAGGTCAAGATGGTGAACACATTGAAGCTTGAGGACAGGTTGGAAGGGGCAACAAACTTTCGGGCTTGGAAGGCTAGGGTTCTTCTCTTGTTGGAGGAGAATGACCTCAAAGAGTGTTGAGGAAGTGGTTCCTAGCTCGACTGATCTAGTAGATTTGGCATTCCACAAGAAGAGGGAAGTGAAGGCCAAGCGGATGTTGCTAGAGTCCGTGAAGGATCACTTGATTCCTCACATTGCTGAGAAGACATTTGCCAAGGAGATGTATGATGCCCTGGTAGGTCTATACTAGAATGGGAATACAGGCAGGAAGTTGCATTAGAAGCATCAACTTCAAGTTGTCAGAATGTCTAGTGAGGACACGGTTGTGAACTACATTATGAAGATTACATAAATCTGAGATCAGCTTGTGGCCATCGGTGATAAGGTGGAGGATGCCGAGTTGGTGAATGTGGCGTTGAGAGGTATTCCTAGGTCTTGGGAACCATTTGTGCAGGGGATCTGTGCACGAGACAAGTTACCAGACTGCAATAGAGTGTGGATTGATTATATCCAGGAGGAGACATGGTTGGTGTCCAGGGATGATATGGATGGTATGTTGAAGAATAGCAGTGATGAGAACCAGGCCCTTATAGGCCGTACTAGGAAGGGAAGAAGAGGTTCTCCTAGGAGAAGGGCTTCTCTCTTCTCCCGAGAGAGAAGCATCTCCAGAACCGAGGCAGAGGAAGGATCTTAGTAAGATCAAATGTTTTGAGTGCCATGACTTTGGTCACTATGCTTCACAGTGTCCACACTAGAGGTAAAGGGAAGAAGGCAGCAGGCATCAGCAAGAGAGGTTGATGAGGCTGCAGACAATTTCCAAAGGGAGATCTTGTTGATCTCCGCCCTTTTAGGTACAATCTCCAGCAGGGGGACTTGGTTGGTGGATAACGAATCATATTGCCACATGACAGGTGCTAGAGAGTTATTTGACACTTTCACAGAGACTGGCTCAGACATGCGTGTGGAGCTTGTTAATGTTTAAGCCATTATTATAGTTCTTTGCATTTCATTAGATAACAATAGCATAATACAAGATCACTGAGAAATACACAATCACAAGAGACACAACATTTATCCTGTGAAACCCTCTAGGGGAAGAAAACCCAACAAAACTTCCTTATTATAGATAGCCAATACAATGCCAAGAGATCTCTTAAACTAATGCAGAAGATCCTCTCCCAGATATGCGCCACTCTCTCTCCTTCTTCTATTAACTGCAATTC
>ML805223.1:41046-51857 GCA_009831015.1 Picea engelmannii | reverse complement strand
AGAAGTTTTGCAGAAAAAACACTTACATATCACCATGAAATAGCATGCAAACCCTAGTTGTAAACCTTCCTTCAAGAGAAATGCCAAAAATGCCAAGAAATGCCTTCCTTCAACAAGTGTGCCTCACTAAATCAGCAAAACTATCCAAGTAGGGCGCTAAAATCAGACCTCACTAAATGAGTGAGTGATGTGTTATGTTAAAATTTGGCTAAAACTCCTCAATATATACTGTATCAATGACCTTAATTAATTTTAGGTCATAAAAATGGCCGACAAGACCAGAATATTGTTTTTACATTAAATTGTCAAATTAAAACTCTAACTGAGTTGTAAAAATGGTAAAAGCCCCTTCAAGGGAGGCGCTAGCCCCTTTTAGGGCAGATGAGACATCCAGGAGCAAAACGTTAGCCCCCTAGGGGCTTCTCCAACATGCCACATGTGCCACTGCTGCCCAGTCTGCCTCCATGAATGTCCATGAAGTTGGATGACGTCATGGTGAGGATGAGGGCGTCTAGGGCCTTCCAAGGCCAACGTTCCACTAAAAAGGGGTTATTCCCCCCAGGTCGTGCCTCTGATGGAACGTCCTCTTCGTCTCTGGTGCAAAACCTCGGTCAAACACTGTCATGTCTCTGCCCCCCTGATGGGGTGTCAGCAACCATCTGATGGGCTCTTCAGCCCCATGGAGGTCCGAACTGATCATCTCCCCATGTGTACCGGTCCAAATTGTACCTGTTCGTCGGGCATGGTCCTGCACATCAAAAACTACGCCCTCCATGGGCTCATCAGTCACCGGGATCATAGCAATGTTAATCACGTTTCATCATCAATATTGTCAAACATATGCATAAGACCCTAATACATCAGTCAATAGCTCAAAGAGATTACAAAAACCTACAATACATGACCGGAGAAAAAGACAAGACGTCCTATTGGGCTAGTATCCACAAGAAACGGGAAGTCTCTAGGAAGGTTTCATCCAAGCCATGAATGAGATGATGTGGCTAGGGGATGTCCAGACATGTGGGTAGAGTGAGAGCTAGGGATGCATAATGTTATCTGTGGGTGCCTTTGTAGAAGGCGAGCTGCACCCGTCATGGATGCAAATTTTCCAAGCCTGTTCTTGCCTTTATTATTTTATGTTATTTGCTTTTTCTTCTTCTTTTTCTTTTTATTCAAGGGCTAACCAGAGGACACTGCCTTGGCATGGTGACCAGAGCTCACAGTGTTACCCACAAGTACTTTCACAGAGATGATAAGGCTGGCTCGTGATGAGACCCCCTTTCCCTTGGTCATGCAACCAAAGGTCACTGACCTGGCGTGGTAACCAGATGGTGGCAATGTCATACTATTAGGTGCCCATGAACCTAATAGGCTGACTCGTGATGAGACCCCCTATCCTCTTGACTAGGTCTTGTTTGTTATTTTCTAGGTCCCTCTTGTTTCTTGCTGAGAGGCTTTTTATTGCCTTCACGGGGATCCCTAGGCGAAGCATCTCGAAGTTTCATTTCTAGGCTTTTATCTTTTACCAGCTGCTTTTACCTTCTGGACCTTTAGCCCCTTCTTCCCACGAGCTAAGGTGCAACCCTACAAACAGGTCAATCCAATGCCTGGACAAGGGGAATGGGACAGGTGAGCGGGAAATAAGATGAAATAGTGGTGCTATGATGGGAGCAGACAATGGCTTTTCAGAAATCCCCCAGTGGCAAACCCAGACCTATGGGCACAGGCTTGCTAGGATACCCTGTCAATTTCCCAAAGCATGGTCAAGTGGGCTAATGTAATATCCAAGCAGTTGTTAGAGATAAAAGGAACCTGATGCATATATTTAAAGGTTTTAATGATCAAAAGTGACACATACCATGATACCTGGACCAATTACCTCATTGACCAAGAGCCTCCTCCGATACAAGACCAAGTCGAAGGTGATGGATGTTGTTGTGCTGACAAGACGAGTCTGATGAAAGGAGAAAAGGATGGGCCCTCCAGGGCCATGCTCAGGTCAATCCTGCTCTTGGTACTCCATGTCTGGGACTTGTGGGCCTCGAGACATGATCTCCTAGTTATCCCTAAAAATCGGGGATAACAAGATGCAATAACGAATGTGCAAAGTAAGCTCCATTTAGAATGTGTCAATCATCCCAAGGTAGAAGTGACGGTAGAAGAACAAGTAGATGCCCTCCATGTGTGGACGCCCTCCTCATATAGCTTGGAAAAGTGTGCAATGTAACCTCCTCAAGTAGACATCCTCGTCATGATCATGAAAGAAGAGCAATAGATGCCTCAATAAGTGGAGCGCTCAAGTAAAGTGGACCATAAATGTTGTAACCAGCCAATAGATGTGCAATAAAACCCTACAAGTGGCACGTGTGGCTCCAAAGTGTAACAACCACCATAAACCAAGGGCCAAGTCATTAATGACCCCAACAACCTCCACACGTGTGCAACAACCACTATCCAATGGGAAAATAGCCTCAATCCATGAGAAATGCCTCCACATGTGTGCAAGCAAGGGAGCACTACATGAAATGAGGTATATAGTCATCATAAAGTGCAATCTCAACCTCAAAACATAACCAAAAATCCAAGCACTCTAGCAATGGAGTCAATTTGTGCAACAAGGAGTGGGTTGGCGGTTGGCCCATAGCAACTTGAATAACCATGAGAGAGTGGAGTGTTGTATGAAAACCAATGTTCATCACATCAATTATCACTATAAGACCACAATAGACACCTGAAACCCCAGGGTGCCCTCATTAATAGGTTCCATGTCATCAGTGCTCATCCAAAGGCGGAAAATCACTTGATTGTTGTGCCAAAGGTTGAAAATCCATGATAGCGTGGAGCGCTCCCCAAGAAAGAGTGTCTATCTTATCATACATCACCATAAGGTCATGATAGACACATTAAAACTTAGTGCGCCCTCACCAAGATGTATGATTCCATTAACCATGCCAAAACCCTAGGTCACTCCATCATGAAGTCCAAATGCACAAGAGGGTGAGCACTCCAGGAAAATGATTGTCTATTAGATCAAATATCACCATAGGAGTACAATAGACATCTCAATTACTTGGGTGCTCCATCACAAGCATCAAGTGGCATGCATGCAAATCTGTGTGGCAAGAAGGTGGGTGCTCCATGAAGGCCAATGTCTATCTTTTCAAGCACCATCATAAGAACACAATAGACACCTCAAATGCTAAGGCACTCCTCCACAAAAGCCATATCTCATCATACCATACAAACATGCAAGGAGCAATACCATGAAGCAAGGAACTAGCACCATCATCAAGCAAGCTAATCCAAATGCATGAAGGTAACCAACAAATGGACCATCACATCATATCACCAAGGAGCATGTCATCACCATCTATCAACAACAAGGAGTATATCACCACTATCCATCACATGTGACCATGAATAAAGCAACATGAACCAAGACACCTAATCGACTTAATCAATATGCATCAACATCTTGGTGAAGTACAATCATCACCATGCTCAACCAAGATGTAATATCCTCAACCAAAAATAGAAGGTTAGTATCTTTAGTCCATCAGCATCCCTATAAGTTACCCCTGAAAATCTATCATGTGATGAAAATCACAAATTTGCCTCTCATGCAATATGAGGGGTAGCAGGAATCTTGTTCTATTTTTGTTGATGATGATGAAAATGAGATGGATATCTATTTTTTAGCTCATGTTTTATTTTGGCGCATATAGCCTGTTATCGCGTAGTTTGTAGTTTAGGTCAAATGGCTAAAGGATAAAGGTCAAACTTGCGAAACAGGAACCTTCCCCACCCAATGTCACCTCGATGGGGGGCTCTTTCTATTTAGGGAGGTTAGCCCAGGGGAGACATCCTCAGTAACCTGGGGTTTGAAGAGGCAACGAATATAAGGTCAAAAGTTAAGGTTTTCCCTCCTCTCAGGTTACCACCAGTATCAGATATTCCGGCTAATCGGCGAATAAAGAAGAGAAGTCCCTGTTGAGAACACCTGCCCGGAACAAGACAATAACAAAACAATATGTATATTTTGTAGGTTATAATTCAAAGGGTTAGTTCTTCATGACTATCTGATTTCATTTAATAAGTAATATTATAGAGAAAAGAGGTCAACGTTCTACAAGACAGCTTATGCAAGATCACCAATTCATCAATGTTTATAATAATGACCAAGCCAATGTTACTTTCAATCAACAATAGCTCAATAAATGCTTGACGTCATCATTAATTTTTTTAATTGCTAGTTAGAAGGGTTGTTGCGTCAAGTATGTCGTCAGCCCTAGGTTAGTAGGGTTAGGGTTAGTTAGGGTTTCAAGAATGAAAAGTTTTAAAAGATGATTTTGAACACTACAAGCTCAACGTTGTAAGTCTAACCAGTGCCTTAGGGTAAAATGGAGTCAAAAGTAAGGGCAAAAGATCTAAGGAGGACTTACACTTAGAGACTAGAGAGTAGGGTTCCAAGGTGCTGCAATGGCAGGGCCCTAGAATCAAAACCCTAAGGGAAGGAGGCTCATTACGGTGTTGCTTAAGCAAGGCCTCATGCTCCTTCCTCTTTCTCTAAGCACACTTGGCAAAACGGCTAGCTTCAAGGTACAGATCTAAGGGAGAAAAGTGTTGCAGGAGCAAGGTTTTTCAAACCCTAGAAGGTTAAAACCCTAGGTGTAGATTTAACTAGGCCTAGGACGTCTCCTCTCTTCAACCTATAACTTTAAAGCTAACTCAGAAAAAGGGAGAAAAGTGTAGCAACAATGGCTAAAACAATTTCTCAAACATGGGGACATATAGCAATGACCTACTAGTGTGCTTGCTACCTAGGGTTTCAAGATTCAGCAATATAATAGCAATATAATACCAAATGTAAGAAATTAAGCCTACAACCATTCACTTAAGAAGTTTTGCATGAAAATTCACTTACATATCATGAAGAATGCATAATCAAACCCTAGTTGTAAACCTTCCATGAGAGAAACACCACAAATGCCAAGAGAAATCCTCCAAGAAGAGTTGTGCCTCACTTCCAACACCAAAAATACCAAGCAAAAGGCTAAAAGATAGTCTCTCACAAGAGAGTGAGTTATGTTATGTCCTAATCAGGGAAAAACATCCTCTATTTATACCAATCCATGACCTTTCAATTAAAACATAGGTCATTAAAACAGCCGACAAGGCTGACTACAAAATTTACATTGTTTTAACATTAATTGCTAGAAAAATGTCACAATAAGAGCAAAAGGTGGGACGTCAAGCCCTTCTGAGGGAGACGTTGGCCCCTTTTGGGCAAATCCAGTATCCAGAGGCCAGACGTTGGCCCTTCTAGGGCTCCTCCAAGCTGCCACACGTGCCAAATAGCTCCATCACACTGCCACACGCTTAGGATAACGTCCTGCTCTACTGGGTGACGTCCTGTCTGTCAAAGGGCAAACGTTCCATCTGAAATGGCTGATCCCCCCTAGGTCGGGCTCTGCCAAAGTGTCCTAGTGGAACGTCCTTCTTTCTTCCTATGCAAAGGCTCATCACAACGTTGTCCTATCTCTGCCATCCCAGCAACCATCTGATGGGCTCTTCAGCCCCATCGAGGTCCAAGCTAATCATATCCCCATGTGTACTGGTCCATTGGTACCTGTCCGTCGGGTATGGTCCTGCACATCAAAAACTTCGCCCTCCATGGGCTCATTAGTCCTTGGGATCATAGCAATGTCAATCATATCATTAAATTTATCAAATACATGCATAAAACCCCTATCATATCATCTAATAGTTCAAAGACATTACACTGATCTACTATACAAAGTTGAAGAAATAGACAGAACAACCTATTGGGCCAGCATCCATAAGAATAAGAAAGTTTCCACAGAAGATTATTCAAGCCATGTACATGAAGTGATATGGTCTAAGGATGTCCAGTCACAGTGAAAACCAAGGGCGAGTATTGTCCGTGGGTGCCTTTGTAGGAGGTGAGTTGTCCCTGTCATGGATGCACTTTTTCCAAGCCCCTTTATTGCCTTTATTCTTTATTGATTTATTTTTCTTTCTTTTTTACTTCAAGGTCTGACCAGAGGACACTGCCTTGGCGTGGTGACCAGAGCTGACAGTGTTACCCACTGGTATTTTCGCAGAAATGATAAGGCTGGCTCGTGATGAGACCCCCTTTCCCTTGGCCATGCAACCAAAGGTCATTGCCCTGGCGTGGTGACCAGATAATGGCAATGTCATACTGCTAGATACCTATGAACATAATGGGTCGGCTCATGATGAGAGCTCCCATCCTCTTGGATAGGTCTTGTTTTATTATTTTTCTTCGGGTCCCTTTTGTTTCTTATCGAGAGGCCTTTTATTGCCTTCTCGGGGATCCCTGGGCGAAGCATCTCTAGGTTTTATTTCCTATGGCTTTTATCTTTTACCAACTGCTTTTACCCCCTGGGCCTTTAGCCCCTTCTTCCCACAAGACAAAGTGTAACCCTCAAAGGTCATCCTAATGGTCGGACTAGGGGAATGGGATGGATGTATGGGAGATAAGATGTAAAGTGATAGTATGGTGGGAGCGGACGATGGCTCTTCAAATCCCCCCTAGTGGCTAACCAAAACCCATGGACACAAGCTTGCTAGGGCACCCCGTTAATCTCCCCAACAATGGTCAAGTGGGTTAGTGTAAGATCCAAGCAGTCGTCAGAAATGTAAGGGACCTGATGCATATATAAGAAAGTTATAATGATCAAACATGGCACATACCATGATACCTGGACCAATTACCTCATGGAGCAAGAGTCTTCTCTGATGCAAGTCCAAGCCGATGGTGATGGATGCTGCTGCTATTGACAGGACAAATCTGGCGAAGAAAAGAAGGATGGGCCCTCCAGGGCCATGCTCGGGTCAATCCTGCTCTCGGTACTCCATGTCTAGGACCTGTGGGCCTCGAGACATGATCTCCTAGTTATCCTTAGAAAACGGGGATAACATAGCCTCATATATAAAGGCTGATTTTGGATGATAGCTTCATCTAAAAAGGCTGATTTTTAAATTTGGATGTTTAGCCTCATCTATGAAGGTTGCTTTTGGAATTTTGCATAATGTAATCATCTATGGAAGTTAATATAGACATGGGTTTCCTTCTAAAATGTCATTTATGTGTATCATTCTTATTTTCTTGCAAGATAATGTGTTAATTGAAAAAATATATATATCTATCTATCTATCTATATACTACATTTCCCCCGATGTACCTGTTTTGGGGGGATCATGTTTCCAGGAGTTCCCGTTTCCGAAAACCATACCCATTTCCAAGTTTTGTGCAACTTAGCTCCTTATAGTCAATGCTTTGATTTGGGTACTAATAAGCAGTATTAACAGGGGCCAACCAAATATATAGAGTAATGATTTTATTGAAAATTTGTAACTCTTTTGTTGCTATGGCTACTACCTGTGGAACTTTAGCACCTATTATAGCTGTGATATCATCTCCTAAGCTGCATAGCACAAATGCAAGCATTGCAGCTGTTGTACTTTTTCCTGAAAATAGCAAGTAGTACAATTTCAATTAATCACCCAATAACAAGAAGTTAAAGATCATTCCCAATTAACTCTATTAAAATGCAAGCATTGCAGTTATTGTACTTTTATGTGCAAAAAATGATAGCATGCAGTGCAATTTCAATTAATTGCACAATAATTGTGAAGTGAAAGATCATTCCCAGATAACTCTATTGAAATGCAGCATATACAGAAGAGCGTAGTGAACTAGATCGCAGTGTAAGTGAATAGCAGAATGAACTATATCATATGATCGTATGTAAAAGAACTGACCAGTATATACAATGTAATCAACTCATCTATGAATTAATTGCATATTTTTAAACCATAGCAAATTTAAAAAGGACTAATAAGCAAATAAGAATCCAGTATGGAACTGCAAATCTTAACATACATGTCTGAATAGACTATAATAAAAGCTAGATGCAGAGAAAAAAATTAAACAAGCAAAACATCTTTGCAGTAGAAAATGCTAACCTATCCTTGGCATGCACCATATCTGGGAGACTTCTCAGCATACTAGAACACACAGTGCAACTATATCATTCAGAAAATAAGAATCTGGTATGGGAACGACAAATCTTAACATATATGTCTAAGTAAACTTCAATAAAAAATAAACAAAGAGGAAAAAACTAAACAAGCAAAACATATTTGCAGTAGACAATGCTTACCTAACCTTGGCATGCACCATAACTGGGAAACTTCTAAGCATACTAGCAAACAGGGTGCAGCTATATGATTCTTCCGGTTTCTCAGTTCTTCTGGTGTAAAACATACCCTGACCACCACAGCACCCCTAAATACAAGAAAATTAGAAGTTGTCCAGGTTCCCAGGCCACTAACGAACACCATCAACAGCAAAGGAGTGTCATCAAAGTAGGAAAGGAGGACAGTATAAATCAAGGCCTCAGAACCATTTCTTTCTTTATGATATTTCTGCATTGAATCTTCATAGATGCACCACAGTTGGAGCAAAAACATACTAGTCACCTAGGTTTCTAAAGGAGGTTTCAACTCCAATTCCCCCAATGTCATTATAGCTCTCGGAGACAAGAGTTGTCTTCACTAAAATGAGTCGTCATTTCTAATGTTGTTTAATAGCTCTAATGTCCTCCATGAAGGTGTTCATTCACACCACACACAAACGGATCAAATTCTCTTGTTAGGGCACAAAAACCATTAGAAACACATGTTGTTGAAGATATCCATTAGAGATATTACCAAAAGAAGGAGAAACAGGGGTGTTTGTGGAAAAGTTTGCATTCTTCGTCAAACCAGTGATTCATGGGGCAAAAACTAGGGGTAGGGGTGTGGATGTGTTGCCGAATGGAATGGGGGTATGAATCGAGGACTAGCTTCCATAGGGCCCTAGAGAGAATCTCGTATCTGGTTGTGGTTGTGTCTAGTGACGAGAAATTGGTGAAGGGGGGAGAAAATCCCGAAGACGGGTGGTGTAAGCATCAACATACTCCCTATCAAAGAAAATGGTGGTGTAGGGGGAGCAAGAAGGGGGGCGATTGGGAAGGAGGTGGAAATGGAAAAGGGGAGACAAAGAAGTGTCAGATTTGTGGGAGTAGGACCTAGTTGGCCAGGACATAATCCACCACACCGGCTCCACCAATGTGGGGTAAGCATGTGAAACCCTCTAAACCAAGGTAGCAAGGCAGATTGCTTAGGAGCAACAGACCATGGGATTCCCCAAGTTGTAGAAGGTGCCTCATTGACTATAAGTGGCCCGATCCCATCATCGAAAGTCCTATCAAGCCCCATGGTCTACAAGTCTATCTCCTGAAGGAAAAGTGCATCCTCGTATCTATCAAGTAACAACCTTGTGAGTTCCTAGTACAAAGATTGAAATCCCCAAAAAGAATAACCTCGTCAAGAGCAGAGTAGTGGGAAATCTCCACTTAAATGTATAGAGGAAATGGTCCCCCTCAAACTCCCTATGAAATGCAAAGTGTGATGAGGCTACAAGGAAATAGAAAATTGCAATGTAGATTTCTTAAGGTAGGGAGGCACTCCTACATATCTGGATCCACAAGAACCTCGCATGCTCATCCCAGTTCAAATCCCCCTAGGTTAGGCACACTTGTCTACATCCACAGGTTTACTAGGGATACCATCCATGAATGTGGGAAAGCATCCCTTGGGTTTTCTTGCAAAGATTTCCTTGGTTAAAAAAATTAAGGTAGGCCATGTTGACCACCTATTTCGACTAGGGGTCAACTCCATGTTCCATGAAGATATGTACCTAGTGGTACAACCATTTTTGAAGATTTTTTCTCAACAAGGCAAATTTTTCCCCCAGCACGCTTTTCTATGTAACCGGAATTTCCGGTCCCCTGCGTGGGATAATATTGTAATATGCTAGCATGAGTCAATTTTTGTCTAGTTACCTAGGACTTTATCATTAGGTAAGTCCTTTCATTGAGTGTTTTTTTTCCTCGGGTAATTAACCTTGCTTAACTGCAATTTTAATTATCCTTGAGTTTTTCACTCACAATAATTCTCCAAAGTGGTGAAAGGAGTTCTAATGATCGAGCCCAAGGGGTAACTAAGGTCTAGGAGTGTTGTAAATGACCATGCTAGACATTTCCTAGAGTCTTGTGGAATTCCGTTAAGTTTTGATAGGAATTTTTAAATAATTAAAATTCCCGCAAACTTGCAATTTTTAATTATTTTTGGTGTAAAATGTAAAAAAGTGGTCCTTGGGGATTTTGTATGGGGTTATGAGTACTCAAATCAAATGGTTCATGAAACCCTACACTCATGGACCAAGTCTCAACTCATTTGGACAAGTTTTGCTAGGCCATTGTCCATTAGGAGTCCAAGTCAGTCAAAAATCAGCATGTAATTGGCTTAATTAAAATAGCCAAATTTTGTAAAAGTCACTAAGATCATGAGAGAGAGTGGGAAAAGGATCCCAAATGTATGTCCTAAGTTGGGAAAATGATTTTCAACTTAGAAAACCCCTCCTTGCTAAGCCAACAACCCAAAGTGACCATTTCCTAAGAAGAGGGGTACCCCCCTTGCTCACAAACTCATGAAAAATAAAAAATAAACCATGAGAGCCCCCAAAACTTTGGGTATAAACCCCTTTGACCCTAAGTACCTTTTTGATTAATGGGAAAGGTGGTTTCCCCCTTCCCCACTCACCCCTCAACCCTCACACACCTCTCTTGCCCTAAAAGTGTGCCCCCCTTGAAGAGACCCTCCTCCCATTGATGGATGACACTTGGAGCACATCCAAGTGGGATCTCTCCTCTTCCTCA
>ML805222.1:264227-283611 GCA_009831015.1 Picea engelmannii | reverse complement strand
GCTCTAGATTTTTAGCAGGGTAAAACCGCTTGGCCACCTCTCGTCTTAAGGTTTTCGATTAACAGGTATGTCTCTTTTGGCCATTCTTGACTTCACTCTGGTTATAAAATGTTTTTGGCTCAGTTGTGTGGGTTTGTGTTTTCCTGAGTACTGCAACTGTGTGGAATTTTGGTTTTGAATGGAAAATGGATGGTTATGCTTATAATTGTTTGAGTTCATTGGAGTTGGTGATCTTCCTAGGTGATAGCTCTTTGTTACCACCACGTTTGTTAAGAGGTTTTTTAAATCATGGTTGGATGGTTGTCTTTGTGATTCTTTGGTTTAACTAGAGCTTTGTTTTCTTGTTCGTCCTTGTCAAGAACTGTCTCTTGTTCACAAGCCTCATAGTCCTCCTTGTGCATACGCCTTTAACCTCGAAGTTTCACTATGGTTAGTGTCTTTCCTCCTGTGGTGGTTATTGTGCAAACCCTTAACCCTCCAGACTGGAGCCGCATAGGGAGTCTGTTGTTCCTATTAAATTGTTCTCGATTATCGTGGTCTATTACTTCGAATGTGGGCTCACTCGTTGGTCATATAGCGGTCATGTTGGTATAGCCTTTCGTCATTTCCTCTGTGATAATAGCACGAGATTTACATTGCAAATTTTCACTTCCAAAAGTTCATAGTTACCAGCTTGATGTCAAAGAACTCATTTGTTTTAATGGAAGGGCCTATGCCCATTTCAATTGGATGTGTGGGTATACACAGTTACCATGGCTTGTTTGGTTGATTGGTTTTTCCTTACCACAGTGGTGAATTGTTGGTTAATGTACAGTCACTAGTGTTATCACACTAAATTTCCTTGGGTTTTTAGTTTGTTTTTATCCTTTTTTAAGCCTTAGATTTCAAATTTTTAAGTTTCATCCCTTTAAATTTTATGTTTGGTAGGACCCCATAGATGAATAAAGTTTTGAGTCATAGCTCTAGTTTGATCCTCAAATTGATTTTTGGACTTAAACCCTTTTTAGTTCATGACTTAAAATTTTGGACCCCTTCATGATTTGTCACTAGGATCGATCCATTCCCACCCATGACTAGACCGATGTGACAAACCATTATCCTCACTCATGACCTCGTGGGCATGCCTTGTTGTCCTTGTTTATCTTTCCAATCACTTTTAAAATTGGAACGATGCCCACTCATCAAGCGGTTTCGTAGCTTCTTTCCCATTCATCATGATTTCTGCCACGAGTTATGATTACCACGACTAATGTCATGTTCCTTGTTTTCAGTGCCAGGAGTTGGTTAAAGATACCTCCAAGATCTTGTATTTATGAGCCCTGATAACGGTTTATGATTTGAAAATTCAAGAATGTTTCACTACTCAAACTCATAGTTCTGACCATGCAACAACGTTGCGACCAAATCTAATGTTGAGGTAGATTTGAAGGCCGAAATGTTTGCAACTTCATCTTGAAATTTTGCGAAGCTTCAAACAGGTGTCTACTCCATAGGTATCCCGTGTTGCCTCCTCTGCACATTAGTTTTCACAAAAAATTAATGCTCAGAGTTTGATTTATCGAGCTTGCACAGATGTAAGGGAATCATCTTTGCATCACATCCTTGTCTCCT
Source organism: Picea engelmannii (assembly GCA_009831015.1). Classification (NCBI taxonomy): domain Eukaryota; kingdom Viridiplantae; phylum Streptophyta; class Pinopsida; order Pinales; family Pinaceae; genus Picea; species Picea engelmannii. Next base: position 282,000 of record ML805222.1, on the reverse strand, counting down.
CCCTTTTCAAACCTATGAACTTAATTTTCTTGTATCAAAGTCTGACTACATTTGCTTTCCAAAGATATTAAGGTTGCAAGCATATAAACAATATATCTTCTGCATATGTGTCATGCTACCCAAAGGCGCTACTTAACCCCTCTGTGTATCCCATGCTTCCTTTCATTTTTGAGTTAAACATTTTTACCCAACTACAAAGGGCCAAATGCGGATTACCCCCTCACTGTCCAAACTCTCAATACATGTACAAATCTAACGATGGGATTCCCACAGTCCAAACTTAGCTTACTAGCACCGATCTGTTTTAAAACATCAACCTTGTACATTTGAAGCCTGATTTTAAGTCTTCCTGGTTATTACTACCCCCTAATCCTTAAGAGTCTCTCATTCTAAGCCATGGAGACTCCTCAATTGACGAAGACACACAAACAAGGCAAGGTGGTTAGGACAAAACCTGTGGATATGCATCTTTTTTATACAGATCCCGTGGTAAGAGAGGTCTTTCAAAGAGTGGGATGCATCTCTATCTGCTAGAATATGCAAAGAGGCCATCCAGAGGTGAAAAGACAGTTTGCATTACATTTTGATGGCAGGAGAACCAAGGTTGGGGATTTGGAATTTGAGGTGACTGAAGCCTCTATCTCAGCTGCAACAGGAATCCCTATTACAGGTGAAACGTGGTTCAAAGCCATGGCTTTGAGTTCATCCTATGCCAAAGATCTCTTTAAACCTGAACATCAAGCCAGTGATTTGTCTAAAGGTGTGCCAAGGAGTCAATTGATTGAACAGTTTGACAGGATATTGAAGATCATCTAGAGATATTTTACATGTGAAGGGAGATTTAACACATTGTACCAATACCATATAAGGATTTTGCTTCATTTTACTGGTAAAGTTGAAATGAATATTCCTTATTATTTGTTAAGGAGAATATGTAAGATGTCAGACAAGATTCAATCCAAGTCGAAGGATGTGGATTCTAGTCTTTTCCACTCTGGATTGATCAGAATGCTAGTCTCTGAGGAATTGGGTAAGAAAGAGATTTCATGGGATCATTTTGTTGTTACTTCTCACTTCAAGTTGGATCTAGCATTTGCTCCTCAATCACAGAATGCAAGTCCCTTATCACCCACCAGTGATGTTAAAGCAGGGACCAGTAGGAAGAGAAAGGGCAGAGCCCCTGTTCAAGTTTCAGAGGTCAACAAGTAGGTCACAGGAGATGAGGAGGAAACTTTTCCTTCCCCACAAAGAGATCTTTCACCACCTCCTCCACCTGGGTTAGAAGAGGTTCCTTCTTCTACCAAAACTACATCCAAGAAAGGGAAGAAGCTACACTTCCCCTCTTCTCCTCCAGCAGTCAAAACCAAGGGAAAACGACCTTTCACAAGATAATCAATTTCTAGGGAAGTTGTTGAAGAACAGCCTCTACTTGAGATCCCTGTACAAGATAAGAAGGGTAAAGGCATTGGAAATCCTATGGAAAGAAAAGAGGAAACCCCTATGCAAAAGAAGAAAGATAAAAGAAAAGCACCAAGAAGCCTGATGAAGTATACAAGGCAATTCCTATGCAGATGGAAGAGGAGACCGAGAAAAAACCTATTGAGATTGTGCATGTCACTGCTCCACCTAACAGTCAAACCTTCAAAAGACTAATCAAACAACTTAGGGATGCAAGAAAAGAGGTGGCTCAGTTGAAAACAAAGGCCATGCCTGACAAGGTAAAAATGAAAGAGCTTAGAGCTCATGGATGGCCATAGTCATACCCTTGACCTGGAAATGTTTGCATCAAGAAAGGCCCAGCCCCTTCATAGGCAGCTCTAAAACCTTTATAGGCAGAATAGAGGTTTTCAATCCCAGAACAGGAATCTCAAGGCAGAGTTGCAGCACTTTCGAGATGAAATAGCCCAGAGAAACTTGTAGGTATTGGTTGAAGCTGTTATTGAGAAATAGATATCAGCAATCAAGGAGAGCATATCCCCAGTCAAAAAGTTTTTCATTCCTAAAAAGAATAAGCCTATCATTGCTAACAAGAAAAAAATTTATGTTCCAAATGAAGATCCTCCTTCTACAAGAAAGAGTGTGAGGTTAAGTGTCAAGGTAACAAAATAGTTGATGAAAGGTGAGCCATGTTGAATGCCTCTCCAACATAGGTGGTCAACTCCATGTGCCATGAAGAGATGCATCATCAGATGCAAATTTGTCTAGGATTTTGGTTCTACGGGGCAGTGTTTGGCCCCAGCATTTCTTTTTGTAACTGGAATTTATGCACCCCTGCATGGGTCAATAATGTAATAGGTCTGCATGATTCATGTCTAGGTCAGTTACCTTGGGATCAGTTCATTAGGAGAGTTCCCTTCACCGAGGGTTTTTTATCCTCATGTTATCAATTGGGATTTTCAGCCTTATTGATTTCCCTTGAGTTTTACACTCACACTTGCAATAATTCCTCCAAAGTGGTGAACGACGTTCTAGTTTGTTTATCTTTTGGTAACTATTGTATGGAATCATTGTAAATGAACATGAAAGACATCTTTGAAATTTTTGCGGAATTTTGTCGAGTCTAGTATAGTTTTTTTTAATTAATTAATTTTTAATTAAATTTCCCTAAGTTTGGAGGTTTAATTATTTAATTAATTAATTATTTTTGAGCAAAAATTGTAAAAACTAGGTCCTTGGACTTTTGATAGGGGTACTTGTGCTCAAAATAAATGGAATAGAACCCCCCTACATCCATGGACCAAGTTTCAGCTCAGTCAAACAACTTTTTCTATGGGTTTGTCCACTCGGAGTGTCAATCAGTCAAAAGCGGCAATTTTAATTGCTAAAGTCCAAACATGGCAAAATTGTAATTTTTAAAAAGATGATGTAAAGATGGATAAAGGTGAGAGAGATTTATCCTAACCTTTCCTAACCTTTTCCAACCCTCACATCACCCCTCCACCTAGCCATAAAGAAAAAAACGTCACTTTTCCTAGAGTGGTGTGCCTTCCTTCTAGAAAGTCTCCAAAAAGTAAAAAAATCAATGGGAGACTTATGCTATCCCTTGGCACATTTTTCCTAGCCTCCCACTTGCCTTTTTGATTGATACCAACACTCCCTCACTCATCCTCATCCTTGATCCATGTGATCTCTCCCAAGTGGTGCACCCTCCAAGGAGAGTTACCCCCCTCCCACTTGGAAATTCTCAAAATAATTTTTTAAAATTATTTAACTTCTTCCCACTATTTTGGCACATATCCCATAGCCTCCCACTACACCTTTGTGTGATCCCAACACTTCCCACACCCATATACACCCTAGATCTATGATCTAAACCCTAGATGGTGTGCCCTAGCCTAGGGATCTCCTCTTTTGCTTGGTGTTGGACACTTGGCATTGATCCAAGAGAGGTAGGTTTGTCTCTCCAAGTATAAATAGATCTCTCTCCTCACTCCCAACTCACCATATCTTGAGATATTGTTATTCTACTTGATTTCTCTCTCTCTCTCTCTCTCTCTCTCTCTCTCTCTCTCTCATTCTTCCATCTTTCTTCTATTCTTTGGATCTTAGGGTTTTGGAGCAAGTATTTCTCCAAGATCCCTTTCTTGAGTAATATAAAGGAGAAACTTTGGAGGATCATTGGAAGAGAAACAAGTTCTTGGGTTCTTGCAATACATGTGAGGTAAACTTGTATGGTTTAATTTGATTTATGCATAGCTTAGATCTTGGGTAAAGTGGTACTTGGGTAGATCTAACAAAGAGTATTCTTGTAGATCTATATATGTGGGTTTGCTAGATAGGGTGCAAGTATTTTATCTTATTAGCATTCAGCCATATTATATTTGTATGCATAGATATTGCTAAGTTTTTGCAGGTTTTGGCTTCAAGGGTTTCATTGGGAATGACTTAAGGAAGAGTCCTCCCTTGAGACACATATAAGATCATCTTTTCTCTCCCTTCTTTTCTCATTCTTTCTTGTTGTCCTATCATCTAAATTTCAGCTAGCTTAACATAGCATATAGGTCATCTAAATCTACATTTTCTATAAAATTTTCTATGTGAAAAAATTCTACCAAAAATAGAAATTTGTCTTCATCTTTGCTTGTTGTGTCTAGCATTTCTAGCAAGTATACCTTGCTGGTTTTTGCAGGTTCAGATCTGGTTGAGAGGGTTATCCTACCCCAAAAATGTCCACACGACACTCCAAGACCTCTTTCTTCAAGTGGGTAACATTCTCAACTTTTCTCTTCATTTTTCCTAGCTAATTTCTCATTCTTTCTTCATTTTCTAACAACTTCTTGCTTTTTCATAACTTGGGAGGAGGATTGGTATGGCCTCCTCCCACATGTGAGTTTGGGCTTAGATCTACTTTCATTTCTTCATCTCAAGGTCACTCTCCTAAGCTAGGACGTGGGGTTAGAGATCCTTGCTTTCTTCTTCTCTTGCGTGATTCTCTCTTTCTTTTCAAGTTATCTTCTAAAGTTTAATAACTACCTACGCTTTGGGAGAGCAATACCCCAAATTGTGAGACTAGGATTTTAATGTGCTTTTGATCTATTTATGTTTTAATGGTTAAAATCATCTATATCTAGATCTCTCACATTAATCTTTAAGCTTAAGCCCTTGGGGCACAACCAAATTACTTAGATCTATTTACATAATCTGTATCTTTCAAGATCTATTTTGTTGCATGCTATAAATCCAACACACTAAATGGTTTATGCATTAATGGTATAATAGGCAACACTCTCTTTCATGTGCTAAAATCTTAAGGCCATTTGCCAACACATCTAAGTTAATACTTGTTGGATAATTTAATAGTGTAGGTACATGCTTAAATATTCTAGTTCCTTCTCACACCTAATGCTTTGATCTTTAATGTTTTTAACAAAGATAATATAAGTGTGAGTGTCTTGATCTTTTCTTTGGGCAAGCTTTTCTTGCTTTATGCTTTAGCATTCTTTAACAAACTATTTCGTGTTTATGGTTTAATCATGGTAACACATTAAATCATTATTTCAGCTTGCTTTTACATTGCTATGCATGTGTTAATGCTCTTCGTTCATAAGATTAAATAACACACCTAATAAGTTGAAGTGAGTTTCGGCCTTGGCAATAAATTACACTTTTAAGGCACCTTAAAATTGTCAAAACACTCTAAAATACACCTAAAAGTCTACCTATTTGATATATTAACTTAATAAACTAATAGGGTACCTTAAAACCACTATCTTCACCATGTAAAATGGGATTGAGGGACAACGAAAGGTGATTAGGCTAGGGACGATCTCGTGGTGCGGAGCATCCTTTCCGTGAGAAATCAATCTTTTGGGCTGACCTGTGAAGCTAGGGTAGGCCTTGTTGCCATACTTCTTGAGCATCCAACAATCATTTGGAAACCGAGGGAGGAGGTTTTTGGTGAACATCTAAGAGGGTTAACTAAACCTTTGTAATCTTCAGAAACCCTCAACTCATCTAATGATCAAACCTTGGGCTTAATCAGCTAATAATACTTTATGGTTAAACAACTAAGAGTGTTGATAATCTTTGTCATTGTGGAATACTTGTGCTATAAGCTTTAAATCTTCTAAGTTTCTTTTGAATTGTAAATCTTGATGTTTCCATTGAGGATCAGTCCAATAGAGTAAGTGCTATTGGGGCATGCTTAGGCTTAATGTGTAGATGATGCTAACGCCTTGATCTCCTTTAAATCCTGCACATTGAAGTAACATGGTTAGCTTGTTTTGTATCTTTGGCATTCTTTATTGTAAGTATTGGTATATTTATTCTTTTGTAAGTAACTTGTAATTCTATTGTAACGAAACACCCTAACATCTAGCTGACCCCTTGCCCAACCTTAGGCACTAGTCTTAGTTGACTTGGGGAAAAGGCTTGCTTCACATTCTAACCCTTGCATCTTGCATTGTTGCCTTAGCATCATAGGTTAGACTCCCCGCCAAACCTTAACAAATTAAAAACAACTCCTAGAACTTAACTCTAAATATTATCTAGAAACTAGGGACTACCCCCCTTGGCTTCCCTAGGAGTGAGCCTAGATGGAAGAGGTTCTGGTCAAAGTGACAGCGTGGGTTGTGAACCTAGGCATTGTGTCTCCAAGGACACACTAAGTGAGCCAGACTTAGCTCATTTTTGCAAGTGTGTATAAAGATGGCAACAAGCCCCATTTTTTAGGATGTTTCCTTTTTGAGAGGGTAAATTGTTATTCAGATATTACCTTTGCCACCTATACAGGCTTCTAAACGTTTAATTATCAGAGTTTTGGGCTTTTGTGAAGTGTTAATTGTTAGAATATAATGGATGTGTTCATTTTAACATTGAAAATATCACTATTGTCACCCAACCATAGGCCAAAGCCACCCTCCAAGCACCTTAACCTTGATAGAGAATCACTCTAGAAGAAAACCCTAGGCTAGATAGCCAAACAAAGGGTAGGGCACCTTTCCCCAAGGATAGTGCACCAAAAAGAGTTGATCAGATAGTCCAAACCCTAACCAAGAGATAGTCCAAGCCAAACGTGATCTGATAGCTGTAGTTGCAATGGCAGCTCTCCTCCAAACCTACGCACAAAACTGGGCACTGCAATGTGCACAAGTGTTTCTCTGCAATTCTGAGACTACCTGCCAGAATGAAGACCTGCCTCCTGTATTTATAGTAAATCTGGCTAACTACCTGGGTTGACTTCTAATTCTAGGTATCTGTATGTTCAGTATATATTATTTCTTTTGGTCGACTTCTTCTCTTGGAGGCTAATAACCTATTATAAATTATCTTCTTGATCCGACAAGTCTTCTAGGGTTATTAGACAACTCATTAGGGTTTCTTCTTGCTTCCCGGAGTATTCTATCCTCGTCAGTTTTACACATGGAAGTAAATACCTCCTGTGGATACCATATTATCAAAACTAACTCCCTCAGTGGTGAAATGCACTCCCTTCAGTGCTGCCAAGTCACCTAAGTATAATGGGTTTGACATTATGCAAGGCCACTACTTTATCTGCACATGTTCAAGATTGGATATGTTGTGTTTTTTGACAGTGCTACCTAAACTTGCACACAGACGCAGCATAGTGGCACTACCTAAATTCGCTACCCAATATCTGGAAAAGAACAAACTTGCACACAAACGCAGCATAGTGGCGCTACCTAAATTCACTACCCAATATCTGGCAGAGAACAAACTTGCACAAAGACGCAGCATAGTGGCGCTACGTAAATTCTCTACCCAATATCTTGTAGAGAATGAAATTTTGTAGTGAATGTGATCAGCTTCTCTTTCATCTTATTTGCTTCTAATGCTAAATGTTCATGCTTTGAATGATTGTGGTGATGTTATGGTGGATGTTTGATCATTATATTATCATGATGTTTATTTAGCTTCCTTAGTTTCTAAGTTCAATAAGATCTTGTGTTAAGAAATTTTCTTCCTTGGGCTTTTGTAGACCTGATGTTTACAGTATCCCCTACATTCCTCTCATTCAAGTCTTCCCTCTATTCATACTTACTCCCAAATTACTGATTGAAGTTAGCCAAGACCTTGATTATTGGTGCATGTTAGCCCTGTTTTCTGAATTGGAACATTATCATTTTGAGTCTTTTTCCATTTGACCCTTTAAAACACTCTTACATTCACATATAACCTGATGGGTACTGGGCTTGCCTTCCATGCAATATGAATGTGATTCCTAGTGATAACATTCTTGGCGCCATTTTCGGGGACGATTTGAATACTTTTCCCTGGGATTAAACGACACAGTATACTAGTCCTAAAGGTGCATTAGTACTCAGTATCTTGAAGATTACATCTTGCACCTGGAAACTTCATTCTTTTAGCTCTGGCACCTAAAGGCAGACATACGAGATCAAATCCAGAACTACCTTTGGTTCCATCTGAGGCTAACCCAAAGAAAATAATCAAGAACGGAAAAGCTTCTCTAAAAAAAAAATTTGTTGCTACAAGTGCTTCCGGTCAGTTGCCTGATTCCACTCTTGATACTCCAATTGTTTTATCAAGTAAGATTTATTTATCTTTTGTTGAAGTATCTAAGAAACTTGATTTTGAAGAGTTTCATGTTGAATAATCTTCCTTTGAAATTGAATTGAAAGAAGAAAACATTGACATATTCTCTTCCCCTGACATTGAAAAGTGTTTCAGTCCTGATAGTTTTGAAAATTTCCCTACTTTAGGTTTTGCTACTCCGCTTTTTGTTAAAAAAAATTCTACCAAAAAAGTGGAAACTCCATCCCCTTTACAGACCTTGCCATATTCTTCCAAGAATCAGACTTCTACTGTGAAAACTAAAACCCCCCCTTCATATTTTTGTCCTCCAAATCTGCACACAGCCAAGTCTCCTTCTCCTTCTTGTTCACAAAGAGTTCAAAATCAAATGGCAGTTGTTAACCCCCCTACAAATAGGATGGATTCCATAATGGTTGCAAGATACGCTCCTCTAGTCTTACCTCATCCAGTGAATTCTCTCCCTCCTGGAGATTATTTGAAATACATGCCTAAGTTCACGGGAGAAGAAGATATAACAGCTGAGGAACATCTTGTTGCTTTCTACAACTATGTAGATAACCAAAATATTGAAAATGAAGATGTTTGGATGAGGGTGTTCATCCAAAGCCTTTTTGTTGAGGTTAGGAAGTGGTTTAAGGGTCTGGCCCCTGGATCCATTACTAGTATTGAAACATTGGATGAAGCCATCTTGAGGCATTGGGGGGACAAAAAGGATTTTTTGTACTACATCATTGAATTTGAATCCCTAAAAATGAAAGAAGGAGAGTCTGTCTCTGACTTCTCTAAAATATTTAACAAAATGTACAAAAGGATCCCTGATGAGATAAAACCCACTGAAACCTCTGCAAAAATCACTTATGCCAGTCCATTTGACCCCGAATTATGTCTCCTATTGAGAGAAAGAAGATCAACTTCCTTAGTTCATATGCAAGATGTTGACTTGGAGGTAGAATCCAATATAGTGGCATCAGATAAGCTCAGGGGGGGATTTGATAGGGATAGGAGAAAAAATAGAGTTGAAGCTTCAACTTTTGATTCCCCTGTTGTCCATTCTCAAGTAGATGAGTTGACGAAATTAGTAAAATCTCTTTCTACTGAGATTGAGAAGTTAAAATCAGAAGGGAAACAGACATATAGAAATGCTCAAAACAATGATAACAGAGGTAACTTTAGGAGACCAAATAATGCTCCCCAAATCTTTCCCAAAGATCCCATAAACAAAGAGAGAGAGATGATCAAAGGGTACAAGCTCCTTTGCAAAATAATTTGGTTGTTGGTGAAAAAGAAAAGGAGGTAGAAGTTGATCCTGAGATTCACTTCTTAGGTGACACCTCCCCATCCCCACACTTGACTCAATCCTCTTGTGAGCAATCTTTAATGGATATTCAAATAAATGAATTAAGTAAGGGAGGGAAAGAAAAAAAAAATGCTAGTAGATATAATCTGAGGTCTAAGAAGAATGAAGCAAAAATTGATCCCCCTAATCAGCCTACTCAAAGAGAAGATTCTTCCAAGGCTGTGACAGTGAGCAGTAAGGAAAAAGACTCTCAAAGCCCACAAGTTCTGATCAGAAATCCTTTTCCTGAAACCAAAGAGATATTGAAACCTTCTTCTTCCTTCAGTTTTGAGAATGAGATCCAGAAAATAAAGATCCCTGTACCTTTTTTGGAATTGATAAAAAATGAAGAATTTAAAAAATATCTATCCAAAATGCTATAGCCTAAATCATCTCCAAATGCCACTTATTCAATAAATATGCACGATGAAAAATCAACAGTGATTTTAGGTCCTTTGATAGAAGACAGAGACGATTCATCCCCACCTTTCTATACCTCACTGAATATACATGATAAGGTGTTGCACAATTGTCTCATGGATTCAGGGGCATCCCACAATCTTATGCCAAAATATGTTATGGATCAACTTGGGTTAGAGATCAGAAAGACTTACCATGACCTATATTCTTTTGACTCCAGAAAAGTGAAGTGTCTTGGAGTCATTAAAGATATGGTGGTGACTTTATTTCAGTTGCCTATGAAAAGCATACTTATGGATATCGTAGTTGTTGGTGTTCCCCCAAGTTTGTCATGCTCTTTTCAAGATCATGGATAAAAATACTTGGGGGAACCTTGCAAATGGATCTCTCTTATGCTACTATTCTCGTTTTTGGGGGAGAGAATAGAAGACTTTATAGGGAAGCTCAATTGGCTTACATAATTGGTGATGAAGAAAACCCCACAAATCACCTTATTTTTGCTTTTGATAAAGATCTAGGATCTAGCATTTTGAAGCTCATTGATGCTCCTGAAACCCCTCTAGAAATTAGAAAATAGTTTGTTACCTTTTCTGAGGAGCCTCTTTTAACCACTTCTGTCTGGAAGATTTTCTTTGATGGAGAATCTTCTAAGGAAGGTGTTGGTGTGTCAGACACCCACTATGGCATAATAATTTTTTTTCTTTTCCTCAAGGGACAGAATCCCCGAAGTCCTACGGGGGCCTAGCGCAGGCTAGTTCTTCCCTATTCACCTCCCTATGATGGTGGGTTAGGACCATAGGCCAAACAAACCAGGTGCCTTTTCATGTTTCGTGACTCAGCACTACCATAGTGTCGAGTCTTTTGACTCTGCAAACCCCGACACAGCGAAACGTCGATCCCCAATAGGGCTAGCGAGTACAAGATCCCTGTTTGGGTCTTGTCCTCGTGACCACATTCAGTGACCCCGCACTTCAAATCATAAAAGACCTTACCGGCCCTTCGCGATTCAGGAAATCACGATGCATGACTTCTTCCTTTCCCATTCAAATCCCTGAAATTCATGAAGTCTCCCAAGTTTCCCTCCAAAGGAGATCAACAGTTGTACGCCTCCCCTGATCCGATGGTTTGGATCCTTTCAAGATTTCGGTGCCTGGGGGTTCAAGATGCAACGATCCAAAAAATTCATGTCATGCAAATCTCCGAACTCCGATATGGGTATCCGTGTAGGAGATCAACGGCCCTTGATAGTGTGGATCCAATGGTCCACAGGATTTCAGAACTTTCCCTAAGCTCTGACCTCTCACCACGCGTCTCCCTTGATGGATGGTCTAGATTCCTTCGGGACTTCTCTTTGACACTTTTCACTACTCGCAACCTCGTAGGTTGAAGCGTCGAGCTCTCGTGCTCTTCTTCTCCAAAATCCCGAGATGCAAAAGTCAGAAATAGTTGACTTCCTCTTTGCACTTCTCGCAACTCGCCACTTCGCGAGTTGTAGCGTCAAATCTTAGCACCTCTCCTTCACGAACCCCCGAACCCCCGAGAAGCGATATTTGTTATCCTTCTTGTGTTCTTGCTACTCAAGACTTCGTAAGTCCAAGGGTTGAACTCTCAAGCTCTTATCCTGCGAATCCCCGAGACGCGGGAAGTCAACGGAACGTTGACTCCCTTCTCCAGGTGACTCGTGTCCACCCGTCAATCACGTGGGCCCCACTAGGAAATTCTACCACATGTTCTCTCGTGCTCGGCTCTCGGCACTTCGCTACTCGGGAAGTTGTAAACGACTCATTTCAACCTCTGAACTCACGAACCCACGATACGTAATGTATCGAGACGCCAGATCCCATAGTTGTCCTTCCTCTTTGATCAACGTCCCAGATCATATCGCGATCTCGTGACTCTAAGAGTCATGTCTTCCACCTCCAAACTCGCGAATCCCTGATACGCGAAATGGTCAGATCTTTGCCACCTGTCCTCTTTGATTAATAGCCCAGATCACATCGCGATCTCGCGACTCGGGACTTCGTGACTCCAAGAGTTGGGTCTTCCACCTTCAAACTTACGAATCCCCGATATGCGAAATGGACAGATCTCTCCTACCTGTCCTCCAACATGGATGGTCCCGATGTCTTCGGGACTTTTGGGATGTAGTCGAGTTCACTCTCCCGCCTAGGTAAAGGTTAAGATCGATGGCTTATAGAGCTCTGATGGGTCCCTGGGATCTACGGTCCAGGATCCCATCGCGATCTCGCGACTCAGGACTTCGTGGCTCCAAGAGCTTGGTCTTCCAACTCCAAACCCATGAATCCCCGATACGTGAAATGGTCATATCTCGCTATCTCTTCTGAGCTTGAATCATGAAGTTCAAACTCTCGAAGCTTCAGGATCCCATGACCCCGAGACCTTAGAAAGCTACTCTTTCTTGCATAAGGGTTCCAGACCTGGATTGCATGAACCCTCAGATGGTTCTCGGTCAATTATCCCTGATCTTAATCGAATCTCTGGTAAGGTTCAGCAAGGTCACAAGGTTTATGGGGTAATTCTCGGAAAAGAGTACTCTCAAGGGGCCTTCCCAGAATATTACGAGAAACTAAGCAAATAAGACGATCCTCAGTGGAGCGAACTCATGTCCCAGACTTAAACATTTGTGCAGAAAACAACTATGGCATGTAAGCATACACAAGCATCCATTCTATCAAATCAACATTAGGTAAACACTTCTATTCAGAACTATTTACAAGCACATAAAACTGAACATGCAATTATGGCATTAACTTCAAAATAACACTTATCAGAAATAACACCAGAGGTGATGAAACTTCTAAGAGGGGTGCTTGTTTCCACCCAACCGTAGGCTCAGCGACTCCCAACGGATTTACCACTAGCCACCCCCGAGCTGAGACCACGATGCTACAAGACTGTGTCTTGGTTTGCCAGTGACCGAGAATGAGGGTTACTCTCCCCCTTCTCTGCTATCACTCACTCTGCATATCTCCAGAGTTCTTCCTCCTTCCCTCGCGTCTGCCCCCTTCTCGCGCCTTCCTCACGCATTTTCCTCTTGCGAGGTTGTGTGTGGCGCGATTTCCCTCACAGTGGTCAGGCCCGAGGCTCCTACAGATGGGCGGTTCACTTCCCGCATCCCTCATTAATTCCTGAGGAGCCATCTACCTACCAGCCTGCGAGTAATTTATTTCGGGCCAGTGAGCCACTCTTGGTTCTCCGAGGCAGTGAAGTCCAAATACGGTATTGGTTTCAGTGGAAGTTAACGCCACCTTTCCAGGTTCCTTCCACCACCTTTCTTCAGCCATTGTGGTCTCTTTTTCAGCATATCCCCTCTCAGCAGTCTTGCAATATATATATATATAATCTTATTTACATTCATCGACCTTTTTCACAAGGCCCATTCACATCACACATTCACATTCTTGAGTTTGCCACAGTTCTTGGCCAGTATAGTTAATTTTACAAACTAGGGGAAACAGGGTATTACATGGTGCTAGGGTGGTCTTTGTTTCACCAACTCAAGAAACTATATCTTTGTCATATAAACTAGAATTCGAAACTACTAATAATGTGGCAGAATATGAAGATCTTGTCTTGGGACTGAGGGCTTCTAAAGACATGGGAATAGAAGAGCTATCAGTATTTGGGGATGTTGAATTAATAGTTCATCAGATTAAAAATATTTATCAAACAAAGCACCCTAGGCTTAGATCTTACAGAAATGAAGTATGGGACTTGGTGGACAAGTTTTTCTCTGCTTTTAACATATCATTTATTCCTAGAGAAGATAATAGCATGGCCGATTCTTTGGTTGTATCAGCAAGCAACTTCAGAATTCCTATACCACCTAAAATCAAGTATGATGTAGAAGTCAAGTACAGGCCTTCTATATCGGACAATGTGAAATATTGGAAGGCGTTCGAAGATGATTTAGAACTTAAAAAATTCCTCGAGACTATTGATGAGCTTTCTGCATTACACATTGATCAGGATCATGATTCAGAAATTACTCCTTATGTTGATGTTTTCCTCAATAAAATTTCTAATCATCATATTGTGCAACTACCTAGCAATCATATTCCAAAAGGACTAGTTCCTTTGGAACGATTATTTGATGGGAATGATGTGGCAGTGAAAGGAAAGGTATCCATTGATGATGCTAATATAACTGAGTGAAATTTGGGTACTGAAGAGAATATGAAATATGTCAAGTTGTCAAGCAGCCTATCAGAAGAGCAGAGGGCAGAATATACTAAGTTGTTGAAGGAATTTGCTGATGTATTCGCTTGGACTTATAAAGATATTAGAACTTATGAAACAAGCATTATAGAGCACAGGATCCCATTAAAAGAAGACACCAAACCCTTCAGGCAAAAGTTGAGGAAAATCAATCCGATGTTGTTGCCTGTCATGGAGAAAGAGGTAAAAAAGATTTTAGATGAAAAAATTATCATTCCTTTGAGGTATTCTGAATGGGTGGCCAATTTGGTCCCAGTAAGAAAAAAGAATGGAGAAATTAGACTTTGTGTTGATTTCCAAAATCTGAACAGAAGCTCAAAAAAGGATAATTACCCTTTTCCCAAGATGGAGCACATATTAAAGAAGGTGACAGGAGCAACCAGGATGTCCATGGTTGATGGTTTTTCTGGGTACAATCAGGTCTATGTTTTTTCAGAAGATAGAGAGAAGACGACCTTTACCACTCCTTGGGGTACATTTATGTATGCCAAGATGCCCTTTGGTTTGATGAGCGCAGGGGAAAATTTTCAGCGAGCTATGGACATAGCATTTATTAGAGAGAAGGATAAGTTTGTTGTTATCTATTTAAATGACATAACAGTGTACTCTCATTCTGATAAAGAACATTATGATCACTTAAGAAAGGTTTTCTTGAAATGCAGAAAAGTTGGCCTCTCTTTGAATCCAAAAAAATCATTGTTTGCCATGAAGGAAGGAAACTTATTGGGGCATATCATGTCAGCGGAAGGGGTAAGGATTGATTCCAATAGGGTTGAAGCTATACAAACATTTTCACTTCCTAGATCCAAAAAAGAGATTCAATCTTTTCTCGGAAAAATTAATTTTTTGAGAAGATTTGTGTCAAATTTTGTTGAGTTGGTTAAGTATATCACAGGCATGCTGAGGAAGGGTAGTGAAATCAAATGGACTGTTGAATCCCATGATTCTTTTGATCAAATAAAGAAATCCTTGACTGAAGCCCCGGTTCTTGTCATCCCAGACTACTCCAAGGACTTTCTTATTTTTTCTTTTGCCTCTTTTGATTGAGTAGCAGCAGTCCTATTGCAGAAGAATGTTGAAGGTTTAGAGAAGCCCATTGCCTTTTTCAACAGAGCATTGAGAGATGTCGAATTAAAATATGACATCGTGGATAAGAAAGCCTATGCATTGATTAAAGCTTGTAAGTCCTTCAGATTTTATGTCCTACATTCAAGAGTTATTGCTTATGTCCCATCAGTTGTTGTAAAAGAAATTCTTATTCAACTGGATATAGACGAAAAAAGGAGCAAGTGGATTGCTAAATTACTTGAATTTGATTTGGAAATTAAACCTACCAAATTGATTAAAGGCTGGGGTTTAGCCAAGCTCTTGGTTGAATCAAATTTCTCATCATTGCGGGTGAATTTCACCCACTCATGTTCGGAAAATCAGCAGGCTGAATTAATTGATAAAGGTTCTCAAATCATCTATGTATTGGCAAATTACAGCTGGTACAAAGACATTATATTTTTCCTGCGGAATTTATAGCCTCCAAATGGTATGGAAAGAAACAGGGTAAGAGCCTTAAAACTCAAATCAATAAAATATTTCCTTGTTGATCAAGTTTTGTATTGGAAGGGATCCACTAGGAGTGCTTTTGAGATGCCTAGACCCCCAAGAAGCCCAAACGATTATGTCTAATTTTCATGATATTTTATGTGGGGGGCATTATTATTGGAGAACCACGGCATACAAGATTCTCAGGGCTGGGTACTTCTGGCCTAGTTTGTTCAATGATGTTTGTGCTAAGATTAGAGCATATGCTAAATGTCAGAAGTTCTCTAGAAAGCAGCATCTTAAATATTTACCATTAAAACCTGTGGTAGCTTTAGGACCTTTCAAGCAGTGGGGCCTATATTTTATTGTGGAAATTCATCCCACTTCCAGTGGTCAACATAGATGGATCTTGACTGCTACAGATTACTTTACTAAATGGATTGAAGTTATTCCTATGAGGAATGCTTCCCACAAAGTGATCATTGGTTTCCTTGAAGACATTATGGTAAGGTTTGGGTGTCCTGGAGTAATCCTCAAACAAAAGCATTATAAAGATCATTAAAAAGTTGTTAAGAGGATAAAAAAAAGAAATGGGACTCAAAACTCAAATTTTCTCTATGGGCTAACAGAGTGACAGTAAAAAGGTCCCTGGGAATATATGGTGTTACCCTACCTCAAGGGTTTTCTCTATTTCTTGTGTTCATGTTATAGTGAATGGTTTATGGTTTATTCTTGTTTATTTATGAAATATATTTACAGATCTNGGCTAACAGAGTGACAGTAAAAAGGTCCCTGGGAATATATGGTGTTACCCTACCTCAAGGGTTTTCTCTATTTCTTGTGTTCATGTTATAGTGAATGGTTTATGGTTTATTCTTGTTTATTTATGAAATATATTTACAGATCTAGTTTAGGTACTTAACAAGTGGTATCAGATCACTTTCCTTGGGCAAACATTGTGGGCAAATATTTTTTATTTTTGCAGATTTTTTTCGAAGAAGAAAAAAGAGGGCCGCGACATTCTCAAAGTTTTCAGTATATTTTTGTGCAAAATTTGTAGAAAATGGTTGTAGATATGATTTCCTCTCAGAAAAACACGCAAGTTTAAAAAACAATTGTCTGAAACGGAGTCCGGGAAGTCAAGATATTGAAGTTTTAAAATCTGCAAATTTTCAGGGTTTTTTTCGGTGGACGGTGGCGCGATTTTTTTTTTTTTTGTAGCAGTTGGAGGCCGAATTTTCCCAAGAAAGTTACAGATCTGAGTTCCTCTCACAATTTCATCCAATTTCAAAAAACAAATCGGCCGAAACGGAGTCCGGGATGTGAAGTTATGAGCATTTTAACTTCAACAGTTTTTTAGGGGTTTTCCAGAAAAAGCCGTGATTTTCTGCCGAAACTTATTTGGTCTATTTTTTGGGTTTTTTCATGACGGATGTAGGACCGAAGAGTTCATAGGGTGCTCAGATGGCTATTTCCTCTCGAACCCTGAAAGAAATTCTTGAATCATTCAAAGCCCAATTGTTTTACACATTGGATGAC
This sequence comes from Picea engelmannii, assembly GCA_009831015.1. NCBI lineage: Eukaryota > Viridiplantae > Streptophyta > Pinopsida > Pinales > Pinaceae > Picea > Picea engelmannii. Next base: position 264,914 of record ML805222.1, on the reverse strand, counting down.
AGATTGGATGCATTTGTACATGGCCTCATAGACAGCCTCACACATGGCCTCACAGACAGCCTCACACATGGTCTCAATAATAGTTTTCGTAGTATTCAAGATTCATTGAATAACATGCAGGATATATTTCTTATGGAGGGCCTCAGGGATGAATATAATCAAGAAATATATGCTTGGTATGATTTTGAAGCCGATTGTGATGATTGGTATATGGATAGTTGTCATTTCTGGGATGACAACCACTTTCATATTTTATTTGATGACTTTAATCCACCTTCTATAGAGAGAATCAATGTGAAAAATCGAGAGCCAATGATTATTACTAGTATCCATCCTGCATATTCTACAATGGTATTATTCCTTCTGGATTCTGCTACGACCCTTTTCCACTATGTGGATGGAAATTCTTATTTGGATCCACATGACAGATGTCAGTATTTGGAGCATCATTTTGAGTTGGTTATTGGGTTCCAAAATCTTCCACGGGGAGTTCACATGAGCACTTGGACATGGGACCCTGGCTTACAATGGTGGTTGGACTACATTAGCATGGTGGCTTTCCTTTCTACATGGGACCTTGGTTCTCCAGTCTTCTTCAGCATTATGGTCCACAATTATCCATGGGACCCTGGTATATGGTTGTACATCAAGCGTTGAGGACAACGCTTTCATAAGGGGGATGGAATG
>ML805222.1:220249-264177 GCA_009831015.1 Picea engelmannii | reverse complement strand
CTCAATAGGAGGATGCCCCCTCGAAGAGGAAAGTGAACAGGAGAGGATCTCTTCCATAATAGGATCCATTGTACGGTGTTGCCCTACCTCAAGGGTTTGATATAATAAAGTGGTGTTTTTCTTCTATATTTCTCTTTGGATCTATTGTGTATTCATTATTTCTAGTGATTATATTTATAGATCTACTTTGGTTCTTAACAGGAGTTGAAGCAATTTTTCTTTCTCAACTTGCCTTACCTGTGGAAAAATTCTTCCAAAATTACCAAGGGGAGCCTGATCATATGATTAGAAGGATTCAGTAGTTGGTTGAAGTGCAACAGACTCAGGATCAGCTTGTAGACAAATCATATGATCATCAACTAAATATCAAGCAGGCTTTCAACAAGAAAGTGAACAAGGAGGATTTTCAATTGGGTGATCTGGTGCTCAAGTGGGATGCACCTAAGAAAGATAAAGACAAGAAAGGTAAATTTGAAGCTTTATGGATCGGTCCTTTCAAAATCTCTGAGGTATTCTCTAATAACACTTTCAAGTTCCAGAATATGGAGAATGAAGAGGTTTTTGGTGGCCCTGTCAATGGGCATTTCCTAAAAAAGTACTTTGATTGAGCCTTGAGTGGCTCTTCATGTCATTGTAAATATCATTTTCTTTTTATTTTTCTTTCAATAATTGACCCCATAGCCCTAGGATAAGGCACTAAATCTACTCATTCTTGGCAGCCCGCAGGGGGCATGCCATCCCCTGTGGAGCCAATGTTATCACACTAAATTGCCTTGGGGTTTTAGTTTGTTTTTATCCTTTTTTAAGCCTTAGATTTAAAAATTTTAAGTTTCATCCCTTTAAAGTTTATGTTTGGTAGGACCCCTTAGATGAATAAAGTTTTGAGTCATAGCTCTAGTTTGATCCTCAAATTGATTTTTGGACTTAAACCCTTTTTAGTTCATGACTTAAAATTTTGGACCCATTCATGATTTGTCACTAGGATCGATCCCTTCCCACCCATGACTAGACCGATGTGACACACCATTCTCCTCACTCATGACCTCGTGGGCATGCCTTGTTGTCCTTGTTTACCTATCCAATCATTTTTTAAATTGGAACGTTTCCCACTCATCAGGCGGTTCCGTAGCACCTTTCCCATTCATCATGATCTCCACCACGAGTTATGATTACCACGACTAATGTCATGTTCCTTGTTTTCAATGCCAGGAGTTGGTTAAAGATACCTCCAAGATATCGTATTTATGAGCCCTGATAACAGTTTATGATTTGAAAATTCAAGAATGTTGCACTGCTCAAACTCATAGTTTTGACCAGGCAACAACGATGCGACCAAATCTGATGTTGAGGTAGATTCAAAGGCCGAAATGTTCGCAACTTCATCCTGAGATTTCGATGAAGCTTCAAATAGGTGTCTACTCCACAGGTATCCTGTGTTGCCTCCTCTGCACATTAGTTTTCACAAAAAATTAGCACTCAGAGTTTGGTTTATCGGGCTTGCACAGTTGTAAGGGAATCATATTCGCATCACATCCTTGTATCCTCCCTTTTCAAACCCGTGAAATTCATTTTCTTGTATCAAAGTCTGACTACATCTGCTCACCATAGCTACTAAGGTTGCAAGCATATAAACAATCCATCTTCTGCATATGTGTTGCGCTACCCAGAGGCGCTGCTTAACCCCTCTGTGTCTCCCCTGCTTCCTTTCATTTTTGACTTAAACATTTTTACCCAGCTACAAAGGGCCGATTGCAGATTACCCCCTCACTATCCAAACTCTCAATACATGTACAAATATAAGAGTCAGAATCCCACAGTCCAAACTTGGATTACTAGCACCAGTCTATTTTAAAAGGTCAGTCTTGTACATTTGAAGCCCAATTTTAAGTCTTCCTGGTTATTACTACCACATAAGCCTTAAGAATCTCTCATTCTAAGCCATGGAGACTCCTCAATTGAAGAAGACACACAAAGGGGGCAATGTGGTTAGGACAGAACCTATGGATATGCATCTTTTTGATACAAAGCCCATGGCAAGAGAGGTCTTTCAAAGAGTGGTATGCCTCTCTTTCTGCCAGAATATGAAAAGAGGCCATCCAGAGGTGATCAGACAGTTTGCATTACATTTTGATGGAAGGAGAACCAAGGTTGGGGATTTGGAATTTGAGGTGATTGAAGCCTCTATCTCAGCTGCAATAGGAATCCCTATTACACATGAAAAGTGGTCCAAATCCATGGCTTTGAGTTCATCCTATGCCAAAGATCTCTTTAAACCTGAACATCAAGCCAGTGATTTGTCTAAAGGTGTGCCAAGGAGTCAATTGATTGAACAGTTTGATAGGATATTGAAGATCATCCAAAGATATTTTACATGTGAAGGGAGATTTAACACATTGTAACAGTACCATATAAGAATTTTGCTTCATTTACTGGTAAAGTTGAAATGAATATTCCTTATTATTTGTTAAGGAGCATAGGTAATATGTCAGACAGGATTCAATCCAAGTCGAAGAATGTGGATTCTAACCTTTTCCACTCTGGATTGATCAGAATGCTAGTCTCTGCGGAATTGGGTAAGAAAGAGATTTCATGGGAGCATTTTGTTGTTACTTCTCACTTCAAGTTGGATCTAACATTTACTCCTAAATCACAGAATCCAAGTCCTTTATCACCCACCGGTGTTGTTAAAGTAGGGACCAGTAGAAAGAGAATGGGAAGAACCCCTATTCAAGTTTCATAGGTCAACAAGCAGGTCATGGGAGCTGAGGAGGAAACTTGTCCTTCCCCACAAAGAGAATTTTCACCACCTCCTTCACCTAGGTTAGAAGAGGTTCCTTCTTCTACCAAAACTACGTCCAAGAAAGGGAAGAAGATACACTTCCCCTCTTCTCCTCCAGCAATCAAAACCAAGGGAAAAATACCTTTCACAAGATCATCAATTTCTAGGGATTTTGTTGAAGAACAGCCTCGACCTGAGATCCCTGTACAAAATAAGAAGGGTAAAGGCATTGGAAAGCATGTGAAAAGAAAAGAGGAAACCCCTGTGCAAAAGAAGAAAGATAAAAGCAAAGACACCAATAAGCCTAATGAATTAGACAAGGAAATTCCTATGCAGATGGAAGAGGAGACCGAGAAAAAACCTATTGAGACTGTGCATGTCACTGCTCCACCAGATAGTCAGGCCTTCAAAAGACTAATCAGGCAACTTAGGGATGCAAGAAAAGAGGTGGCTCAGTTGAAAACAGAGGCCATGTCTGACAAGGTGAAAAATAAAGAGCTCATGGATGGTTATAATCATACCCTTGACCTGGCAAGGTTTGCAGCAAGAAAGGCCCAGCCCCTTCATAGGAAGCTTCAAAACCTTTATAGGCAGAATAGAGGTTTTCAATCCCATAACAGGAAACTCAAGGCAGAGTTGTGGCATTTTCGAGATGAATTAGCCCAGAGAAACTTGCAGGTATTTGTTGAAGCTGCTATTGAGAAAGAGACATCAGCAATCAAGGAGAGCATAGCCTCAGTCAAAAAATTTGTCATTGCTAAAAATAAGAAGCCTATCATTGATAACAAGAAAAAGTCTGTTGTGCCAAATGAATATCCTCCTTCTACAAGAAAGAGTGTGAGGTTAAGTGTCAAGGTAACAAAATAGTTGATGGAAGGTGAGCCCCATTTTTTAGGATGTTTCCTTTTTTAGAGGGTAAATTGTTATTCAGATATTACCTCTGCCACCTATACAGGCTTCTAAGAGTTTAATTATCATAGTTTTGGGCTTTTGTGAAGTGGTAACTCCCTCAATGGTGAAATGTACTCCCTTCAGTGCTTCCAAGTCACCTAAGTATAATGGATTTGACATTATGCAAGGACACTACTTGCTCTGCACATGTTCAAGATTGGAGATGTTTTGTTTTTTGACAGTGCTACCTAAACTTGCACACAGACGCAGCATAGTGGTGCTACCTAAATTCACTACCCAATATCTAGAAGAGAAAAAACTTGCACACAGATGCAGCATAGTGGCACTACCTAAATTCTCTACCCAATATCTGGCAGAGAACAAACTTGCACACAGACACACCATAGTGGCGCTACGTAAATTCTCTACCCGATATTTGGCAGAGAACAAACGTTTGCACACATACACAGCACAGTGGCACTACCTAAATGCACTACCTTTTCTACTTGTCCAGTTGTGAAGTACGCTACTCAAACTGCTACCTAAAGAAGCTACCAACAGACACCAGGGATTCAGGAGGGCCAAGCTAACAACTTTTTGGATAGCTAATGATGGAGAATATTGTAGAAATAGCAGTTGGCACCATGAGGACAATCACATGCTCCTGAAATACACATGGCACACAAGGAGCTCTGCAACAAAAGGAAATCAAGGCAGTTTGGTGATTGGTTGGATTAGTCACCAACTTTTTCCTATTTTATAGCATAGATTGTTAACCAAGTTGTTAGATGAAGTAAGTTCTTAGAGATTTTCAAGGGAAGGAGGCCAGCTCGTACCTCCAGTTGTTGCCTCCCTTTTTTTATAAATAGATAGATCAAATTCTTTAGTAGGTTCGGATGGTAGAGCAAGGCTCCCTTACACTGTAATATTTTGATGAAGTTACTGTGATCTAGCTATGTACTGGACTTAAGACATTTTGGCTAATAGAAATCAACTTCTCTTTCAACTTATTTGCTTATGGTGCTAAATGTTCATGCTTTGAATGATTCACATGAATGATTGTGGTGATGTTATGGTGGATGTTTGATCATTATATTATCATGATGTTTATTTAGCTTCCTTAGTTTCTGACATCAAGAAGATCATGTGTTAAGAAACTTTCTTCCTTAGGATTTTGTAAACCTGATGTTTATAGTAGCCCCTACATTCCTCTCATTCAAGTCTTCCCTATATTCATACTTACTCTCAAATTACTGATTGAAGTTAGCCAAGACCGTGATTGTTGGTGCATGCTAGCCCTATTTTCTGAGTTGGAACATTATCATTTTGAGTCTTTTTCCATTTGACCCTTTAAAACACTCTTACATTCACATATAACATGATGGGTACTGGGCTTGCCTTCCATGCAATCTGAAGGTGATTCCTAGTGCTGACAACTAGTATTTGTGCTTATGATGTTTTGGATAATGGCTAGCATTAATTAAAAGGGTTTGGTGTTGTTCACACGTGTCACGTCCTGTAGATGATGTTTTGCAAAGTAAATTATTGGACTAGATATTCCTACTGCACTTTGTCGTTGGTAGAATAGGTTTGAATATGTGCGGCCTGGTCACTCACATGCGACTTAATAAATAGCCCAGAATGATGTTTTGAGTTATGTCATGGTCATATGTTTCTATGTGATTACTGGAAATATTACATTGGGATTCTCTCAGTTGTGCACTGTGTGTAGTATGGATGACTTGTGTTTATGTGCAGTGATATCCATCGAGTTTCAAGTGCGTTATTTATTGCAATTGATCATTGCTAATGACAGTCATGCTGTATATTTGACTTAGCTTTTAAGTTGCATTGAGATGTTTTGTTTTACAGTGGCATGGTTACATGGTTTCAGAAATTTACTTATGCATAGCATGTGTCTAAATGATGACTATTGGTTGTATAGTCAATTGCCTTTTCAGGTGTGGTATGTGAGGTTTTGATTATTTTGATCTTCTACTGTGTATATATATATGGGAACGAATATCATTACAAATCTTGATTGGCTCTATTACAGAAGTAGTGACTTCATTATTATTTTTTAGGAAACACTACTTTCAAATATAGATGTGGATTGGGGAAATGTATGGTAGTGGTGGATGTTAATGATTACAGATTGAGTATTATATTGATTGTTATTAAATGCAGAATGTGCAAATAAAGGGAACAGAACCTCTTACAAATTGTTTGAAATAATTTTGTTTCATAATGGCACTGTGTTGGATATTAATGGACAATGAAATTAAGCAAATACATAGGAATTATTACTCAGTCATCTGATTGTTGGTTGATGCACATTTTTCTTACTGCAAAAGATGTTATGAATTGCTTGATTAATCTCATGAACGATAATCCTTTTTTTCCCCCTCGTTATCTCATTTTCCGCCATTACAACCCCCTCACATATCCCAGATTCATTTTTTTCACTCCATGTTCTGATATTGATTACAGCTAAGAGAATTTATATGTAAAGTGGATGAAGTGGCGGTGTCTTGGGTGGATTGCAGTAAGGTTTTTTTTGGGTTGATTTACAGTTGATTGTTGTTGTCATTGATCAGTGACCATTTCTTCTCCCCTTTCATTATATGATATTTTCACTCAATACAAACCCCTCACGTATCCTAGAACACTGTTTCACCCCCCTACTCGTTGATTAACGTTAGAACAATTTGTATGGATTAGATTGCATGAGCCTGATACATTATGAGCCAAATCTTTTTCGTATTTTTAAGGAGTTGTCATGCATGGTTATTTAAAAGACTATTTTCTAATTCTTAACATATGCAGGATGAGTTTTTTCAATCGAGGAATCCATGGCCAAGGAAACAGAGGTAGAGGTAACTGGAACCCAGGCCTAAGAAGGCCTAGGTTCTCTATACATTTTGATGTTGATTTAGAAGAGCTTGGCCAATTGTTTCATACTGGATTCTTTAATTGGATTGGGTAGGGAATATTCCAACCGACGCTTAAAAGGCATCCTTTCCAAGCCCCTCAAGCCCCCAAGATCCCTGCGCCTCCTCATGTCTCTTTACAACTTGAAGTCCCAAAAAATGATGGGCGGCAGGAGATTGTTCACTCGGCTGTCTCCCAACACCGTGGTTGGCCAAACTTAACTTTGCATGCTCTTCCACCTTTAAACCCCATTGTCCAAGCTGCCCCTAAACACTCGCCAGTGTAATCCTCCCACGTCGGCAAGAGATTGAAGACTGAAGCCAACTAGGTATTTGATAAAGGAAAAGCTATTGTTGCCCCTTCCTCACCCTCCGATGATTCTGACAAATCTGTGTCTTCACGGATGCATTTGAGGGATGATTGTTCCCATGTGATCAGTGAGATAAAGCCTAAAGGATCTTCCCAGCCCAAGGAAAATTTAGGGAAATCAAGAGGTGACAACAACAACCAAGGAAGGGTTACATCACAAACTAGAAAATCTGGCTTTTGAATTTTATGTTATTTATTATTTTGTGATAGTGGACTTCATGGATTTTGGACAGCATGTTTTATTTTGGATATATGAGTATTATTTTGAAATATTTTCAAATTTCATGAGATAAAATTGCCAAAAGTAAATGTGTTTGAGGGGGGGCACAAGGGGTGTGTTTTCTTAACTAATGGATTTTGTTATGATTGTTATGAACTAAGGGAGTCACAAGGGTCCCACCTACTGCTTATTATTTATTTATGACCCTATTANNAATAAGTTGGTTCAACTACTTCAACCAATTCTAATTTGTTAAAAGTAAAAGTAAGGGGAGGAACAGGAGGAGGATAGAAGGACAAAGCATGCTAAGATTTGTTCTTTGAGTTTATGTTGAGATAGTTCAGTTTTCATTCATTCATATATTCATCATAGCCTAATAATATTTTGTGATAGCAGGGTATTATTGTAGACAACAATATTTAGGGCTGAATCAAATAATTATGACACTTGTTGTTCAAAGGTGTTGATCTATCTTTGATAGTCTGTGTAGACTTGTCTATTTGTGAATTATTTTTCATGACTGAGAAAGGCTATTGTGCAGAGTCGAGTGGGAAGAAATATGTGGTAATCTAATCCATCTTTTAGAGTTCAATTTTGTTTTTCTGTTAGAGGTCCTTTTGTATGTTCCATCGGGGATTTCTAAGTTTGACTTTGGTCCAAGATTTATGTGTGAAGTTTTGTAAATACAATGACTCTTTGGTGAATTGGAATGAAATAAAGGATTTATTTATATCTCATCTATCTTGATTATAATCTTGGTTTCTTTACTTTTGTTCTTACACATATTTCAACAACTGATATATTCAGAAAATTACATAAAAATTGAATTTTTAGCAAGCTTTTTGTTGATAAAAGACTAGCCTAAGCACTCATAATTAATACTTGTGATGTTAGGATGTTATTTTGTTGGCTATAAATGTTAAAATATCATGTAACTTCAAAGAATATTCTTATCCCCTTTTGTGGATAAAGTAAAAGATAAAATATATTTATTATTGATTAGATCAATCCCCTTTTGTGGATTGATCATGTCGGGCATTGTAATTGACCAAATCCCCTTTTGCGGAATGGTCAAACTCTAATTGTAATAGGAAGAATGAGAAGTCGTCCCCCAGATTAAATAAAGGTGGTTATAACCACCCAGAATGAGAAGTCATCCCTACCAATGAAAAGACACTTTTGTTCACACCTGCCAGATTGTATAAATAAGAGAGGTCAGTGCCTCATTTACTCACTCACTCAGTTGTTCAATAGAGCGCAAGTTTGGAGCTGCAGCTGGAGAAGAAGGAAGAGAGAGAGAGGCACATTCCTGGGAGAGGACTTTCTCTAGTGTTTGGTTTATTTTCTTGGCATTGCATTGGCTATCTATATTAAGGAAGTTTTGTTGGGTTTTCTTCCCCATGAGGGTTTCCCAGGATAAATGTTGTGTACTCTTGTGATTTTGTTTCCCTCAGTGATCCTATCTATGCTATTTTTATCTAGTAAATTGAAAGTAACCTAATAATAGTAGAATTGAAAGTAACCTAATGTTAGTAGAAACTTTAACATGGTATCAGAGCTAAGCTAAAGAGAGCATCTTTCACAAGAAAAAGAGAAAAACGTCATTGTTGCTGTACATGCAATTTAGGGCCTTTTATTGAAGAAGAATTTCAGCCCCAAAACCATATAGAAAAGTGTGCCCTACCTCAAGGAACATTTTGGCATCCTCGGTGCAACTTTTCAATGGCTAGATCTCCCAAAAAGTGAAACCCTAGTTTTCACAAAGTACCAGAAAACTAGAAGCACCAGTCCACAAATCCGCAAATCAAGTTTGGAGGGGTAAAAGTTGGATTTTCTGAAATCTAAACACACCAGGCTACTCGCCTCAATCCAACGCATTGTTTGGTAAGTTCAGTTTTCAGATCCAAGAAATTTGATTTTTATATTATTTCTATAGCCCGGAGGGCTAGGGTTTCTTCTACAAGAAAAAATGGCTACCAATATGAGGGTAGAAGATAGGCTGGAAGGATCTAGAAACTTCATATCTTGGAATCATAGGTTTCAGATGATTCTAGACAAGAATGATCTCCTAGAACATGTTACAATGGGTGTACCAGAACCAGAGGAAGAAGAGCAAAAGACCAAGCATAAGAAGAATGAAAAGAAAGAAAAGAGAATCATGTCAGATTCAGTAAAGGATCACTTGATCCCTCATATATACGAATTACAGACAGCAAGGCAAATGTATGAAGCACTCAGTAGGTTATATGAAAGAAAAGACATTAGCTAGAATATTACCTTAAGAAATCAGCTTCATAATATGAATATGGAAAACTCATAATCTAGCACATCCTATCTTATGAGAGTTTCTCATATTAGAGATCAGCTTGCAGCTATTGGAAATTTCATTAGTGACAAAAATCTTGTAACCACAACCCTAAATGGGTTTCCAACATTTTGGATTCCTTTTGTACAAGGAGTGTGTGCAAGAAGCAAGTTACCCAAGTTTGATAAGTTATGGGCAAATTTCACACACGAAGAATATAGACTTGCATACCAATAGAAGAGATTAATTGTTGACGAAGAGGAAGATCTTACAGTTCAAAAGAACAAAAGAAGTTCCTTCAGGAAGAACAATAAAGATGCTAACTCCATAAGAGTTCTAGATAAGAAGAAAGATGTTTCAAAGATTAGATGCTACAATTGTCAAAAGTTGGGACACTTTTCCTATGACTGTCGTCGAGGAAAAGGGAAAATAAAGCATCAAGCACATGTGGCAGAGGAAGAGGAATCTCATCCCTCAAACAAAGCTTTTGTAGAAATTAAGAAATATGTACTTTAAGTTGAAGATAGTTGATCTGAAGAAAGATAGAAAATGGTGGAGTTCATGGAGCCTCCCCACACAAAAACAAAAGATAAGTATTCATGTTTATTTCTAGTATCTTGTTTACTTTAATACTTTATCATTACAAGTTAGATATTTTTGTGAGAATGTTAATTAACCTCGTTTTACTTCGGTATCTAGGAAAACTTATGAAGGAAGTATCAAAGAAGAGGATGAAGAAAGAGATAAAATATTTATTTTGGGTATGATCACTCATGAGAGTGACAAAGAAAGCATATTGTAAGTAAGTTTACAAGTCTCGGAAGAAAGAAATTATTTTGTGACTTGCAGAAGTTAGACAGCATGAGAAGGACGTATGATATGGTGACAGTCACTAAAGACCAGACAGTATCCAGTATTTATATAGGAGCAAGAGGCTCCTAAAGATGCAGAACAGAAATGTTCAAGATGAAGAAAAAAATGGATACTCATATATAGTTGATGAGATGCAGGTAACTACAGGTTGCTCCAGTACCATTCTTATAGATACAGAGGGAGCAGGTTGATCTAGTATGAAGTCAGAAAGAAAGAAATGTTCGAACTCAAGAAGGCACCCAGGATATTATAGAAGAAAACTTCAAGGATGATGATTAGAAGCTCTTAGTTTGGTGCAAGAGGGAGCTATGTCTCCAAGTTCGAAATGGAGGATCGTGATTTGGTGCAGTTAGGAAAGTAGGTGAATGGTGCCTAGATATTTTGATCAAGATGAAATTTATCCAGTAGATGGATGGTGCCCAGAAATGGGTAGCATGGTATTATACCATGGAAATATTTTGGACCATGAGAGATTTTTTTAGATCCTTCGTAGAGAAGCAATGAGCAATCCCACAGGTAGACCTTTGTAGAGAAGGTGAAAGAGAAGAGACCTTCGTAGAGAAGGGGAATGAGAAATTTTCCAAGGTTGGCCTATGTCCAAGTGTTGAGTTTTGGATACTCTAGGGACATGCTAGAATACCCTCGTAGAGAGGGGTGTGACCACCCTCATAGAGAGGAGTGTGGATGTTTCTCCAAGGGGCAACGTGCAAATATTCTCCTCTGGCCAAGGATTGAGTAGCCTGGAACACAAACCTTGACCATGTGGAATGGTTAGTTGGCTCTTGAGGTTTGTGTCGTGATCCTACCTGGATCATGGAAAGGGAGTCTAGTCTTGTCCAAGCTAGCATATTAGCTTCTCTAGTTCATGTGGGATGACTAGGAGTGAATCTATGGTAGTAGTCCTCCCCAGTGGATAGGAGAGATAGATGACTACAAGAGAAGGGAGACATAAAAGGAATGGAAAAACTCATAGAATATCTTATGTGTGAAGATAAGACATCTTCTGTGTGAAGATAAGATATCTTTTGTGTGAAGATAAAGAAAGAGTATTTTCTGCGTGAAGATGAAAGAAAGAAAGAGTATCTTTTGCATAAAGATAAAGAGAACAAAACTTCCTATGATTTATAGATATGCCATTTGTAATGCCAGATGACCAAGTGGATTATATTGATGCCTCTTGTTGCTTAGTTGATGATGTTATCCAGTTGATGTTGTTACCCAGTTGATGATGTTATCTAGTTGATGATGTTGCCCAGTTGGTGATGCTATCTAGTTGATGTTGTTAGCCAGTTAATGATGTTATCCAATTGATGTCATTGTTCAATCGATGATGACATCCAGTGACCTGTCAAAAGATAAAGAATATCCTTATTTTTAAGAGGGAGTGTTAAAATATTGTGTAACTGCAAAGAATATTTGTATCCCCTTTTGTGGATAAAGTAAAAGATAAAATATATTTATTATTGATCAGATCAATCCCCTTTTGTGGATTGATCATGTCAGGCATTGTAATTGACCAAATCCCCTTTTGTGGATTGGTCAAACCCTAATTGTAATAGGCAGAATGAGAAGTCGAACCCCATATTAAATAAAGGTGGTTATAACCACCCAGAATGAAAAGTTGGCCCTGCCAGTGAAAAGACATTTGTGTTCACACCTGCCAGATTGTATAAATAAGAGAGGCCAGTGCCTCATTTACTCACTCACCCAGTTGTTCAACAAAGCGCAAGTTTGGAGCTGCAGTTGGAGAAGAAGGAAGAGAGAGAGAGAGAGAGGCGCATTCTTGGGAGAGGACTTTCTCTACTGTTTGGTTTATTGTCTTGGCATTGCATTGGCTATCTATATTAAGGAAGTTTTGATGGGTTTTCTTCCCCATGAGGGTTTCCTAGGATAAATGTTGTGTACTCTTGTGATTGTGTTTCTCTCAATGATCCTATCTATGCTATTGTTATCTAGTAAATTGAAAGTAACCTAATAATAGCAGAAACTTTAACAATAAACATAGGGTGATATTCCCGTCTACTTTGATTTAGCCAAGTAAAGTCTGAAAATGCTTGCGTAAGATCAATTTGTATTTTTTCCTCAACACAACCCTTACCCATGAGTTGAGTTCTAGGTTTTATTTAATGAGCCTCGAGTTAGTGACGCCACGTCAGCATCAATCGGTATCAAAAGTTTCTAAAAGAAAATATCAATGAACTTACAAAATAACTCAGAACAACGATAATTATAAAATCACATGATTTACGAGAAGCTTAGATAAGAACACGGTAGATTTACACGCAAAGAGGAAACATGATACATTCAATTGTTGTGACTAGAATCCTTTCAGGCAAAACATTTTCGAAATTTCATATATTAAGGTTCCCGTCGGGCTTAGGTTACATACAAAAAACACTACCAACACCTTGGCCAACCGACCCGGTTACATTGAGAATGTGAAAATTCTCACAACAAATAGGGAAAACTATTAAAACATACGTCACTTCTGAGAACACAAAACAAGGGTTCGCCCGTCATGTATCTCCTGCACATGGACCTTCTCCCGGACTGCTTTGTGAACCTTTTGGTGTTTTCATGTTCTCTTCCTCCATCATCCTCTGCACTTTGTGCAGCTACAAAATCGTATCTTGTGCTTCCCGAAGCTGTCTCTTGAGTCAATTTGTGCTTCCTTCGTGACCTTGTGTGTTGATACCTCCTAGTTCTTCGCCGCCAGTTGTCTCTGCAATTCTCTATTTTCTTGATAAATTTCATCTATGGCGAGTTGTTCCTGGTCCAGCTGTTGATTGGGGATTTCAACGTTAGAACCTGATGCCTCTATCCTTCGCATTTGGATCCCTCTTCCTCGACTGGTAGTCCCGATGGGCTCTAGCCAGGTAGCAAGCATTATGAAATCCTCAGTGGTCCGATGTGCACTCATCTCAGTCAGGATGTGGCTCTCTCCTACTTCCTTATTTTTTCTGGGCCTTCCCCTCCTCCACGGTGTCTGCCTTTGAGAGGGCATGGCATCCAACATGTGTCCTTAAAAACGTAATTTCTTCCACTTCAACCTCTGCTTGAGGCATTGACATTGTTTTCGAGTGAAGGTAGGTACCTCCTTTTGAAACCTCGAAGACACTCGATGCCAATAAGAAAGAGTACCAGGCATGTTGGGGTTCAGAACTGGCGCTTCAGCTGCCTCGCAAACCTCGTCTCGTGTTTTGAGGGAATCCCATGGTGCGACAGCGTATGTGCTTAGATGTCCATGACTAGATAAAGGGCCATGACATAGAGTTTGATAGAGTTGAACTCGCAAGACCAGACACTACTAGTATACAAACACAGCCGATGCGTAGAACCCACCCAGGGATGATTTTAGGGGATAAATTTCGCTCATGGGCTAATTTTCCATGGTTTTTCCAAAAAAAGATTCGCTATTTTAAAAATAATTCGCCCAAATTCTATAGCATAAAATTATTTTACCTTAAAAATTGCCAAAAAATTATAAAAACTATATAAAATCCTTAGAAATTTGAATATTTTTACAAAAATATCGCGAAACATTTATAGTTGGAATATGAAGGATTAGTAAGATTCGCCAAGGTTTATACATTTTAAAATAAATTTCCATCCTTAAAATCATCCCTGAACCCACCCAAAACATCTTTTATTTATAGCAAAGCGGGGAAGCGAGACAAAACGTGCCAAGGAACACTCATGCATTGCGACGAGATGTCTTAAATAATTAACCCGTCATATCGGCACGACGGATATGATCCAAGACATATGAAACGCAACCGATAGGAGTTGCAGAGAATATATGGTACGATCATTCCAATCTCCTTAATCTTCCCAGCCTCCATTATTAGCGAATTATGGTTGAAACACTTGGTGATACGGCTTCTGAGGTAAAAACTTGCCTCGACCTGAGGCATTTAACAACTTCCTTTATTACGATATCTGACCTTTTGGGAGCTGACGCACACTTTTGGCACGTGTTCAGCTCTGGCATCCTTTCCCAACCCTAAGGGGAAATCGACCACTCGAATGGCTTCGACACTCGTATCTCTTGTACCTAATATACCACGTTATGGCACATGGATGTAACTCATATAAACTGAAGAGGAGCGGAGACGCGGACAGATACGTTACAGGCCATTCAAAATTTTACTGGGATCACGTAAGTATTTAACAAGCAAGACTAGTGAGCTCTACAAGTACTCATCAGTTTGGTTTTTTCCTCTTACATATTCCTATGCTTTGCATGATAAGTAATTTCTAAACTATTTTAATCTTGATTGTAGGAAAGATCCCTCTGACTACCGAACAAAGTTTTCTATGTAACCTCGCAAAGGAACCTGAAGGAAACATTGGGGTAAAATCAATGAAGCAATGAAGGATATAGGACTCCTCAGTTCGGTGATCCCGGCAACTTCATCGACTTATGCGACTTAGTCAGATCGCATACCAAGTAGGATTCACTATGGGCCGAAGAGCTAGCCAAGGTGACCGATACATCACCAGGACAAGTGCAAATATTTATGGAACATTTGATGAAGGCTCAATTTGTGCTATAGAAGTTGAACACAAGTCTTGTGAAGTACCAGACGCATGCAATCGAGATCAAAAGATTTTACACGTCTCTGATGGAACAACATAGATTCCCATGGGCCCAAACCTGCGAAGAGTTGTTTATCAGTTGTTCTGAGTATGAGAAAAGTCATCCTTTCAAAGAACTATCTTGATTTGACTGCTAAAGACATTGTTAGAAGATGACGCCACATGGCGTATTTTGCTTTGCTTAAACTGCACTTAGCCTTTGTTTTTAGTTGAACTTTAGATTATAAATAAAGACATCAACCAATTAGTAAGGGTCGATGGTGGTTGCAAGAAATTTTTCTTTCTGGTTGTTAAGAATTATTTTGAAGCTCCCTTTGAATTGAGAAGTCCTTCTGGACCAGAGCTAAGTTATTTTCATCAACTGCATGTGCGATTGGACATGGAGAAGAACTATTTCCTAACATGTTTCATGAATGATGTTGTAATGAGTAAGAGAAACTAATTATGTTGCCAAGTTATCTGGTGTAATGTTTTGTTGTTCTTTGCTTTAATGATGAAGATGAATCACTGTGTTATTATGTGATGAATGATTATGGTAGACGAATTATTTTCCTTGCCATTAACTTATTGCATATGTGTTTTCTTTCTGGTAATTAGTATCTTGGTCAGTCATTGGATGCTCACATGGTTAATGTATTAGTACTAGGCGTGTGGTGTAAAATTGTTGTTTGTATGCTTGAGCAATGGGTTATCCCAAGTTCAACCTCTTCCCCTTAGTTAAGCTTAATTCTATTTTGTTTCCAAGTTGGTTTATACCGGCTTACATCTCATATCAATCCCACCCAAGAGAAAATACAAAAAAGAGAGAGTTTGAACTAAAGGAAGAGCCTTCACAAGAAAACATAAAGCCCATCGATAATTTTGTCAGATCACAAGATCTGGAGAACCATTCCACTATTAAACGTTGCAGAGTCTAATTAGGCCTCAGTGGCGCGTTTAGTTCCTACTGGTGAATCAAGGGATTTAAGACCCATCAATAGAATTGGCGCTAGAAGGAGGGACTGAGAATGAATGGTTGGATATATATTCTACAAAGTATTCCAAACAACCTATAGATTCAAAACAACCCACATGCATGGATAGTTATTCCCAAGACATCCCACACACACCGAGTACTCCTGAAATGAGTAACTCAACCCAGCTCGAGGAAGAACCTTTTCACCCTGAAATACCTTACGCTCTGCCTCATGAGGAGGTAAATCAATTTAGAAGAATCACAAGAGCCTACGCCCGATAGATCGGTGCATTGTCCTTATCTTCCATACTCCCTCGAAGAAAACAACAAAGCAAACCAATGGTTAGTACTCCCGATGAGGTTTTCTTGCACTCGATAGGAGACTTAATAGATTTTGCAATTACCAAAATCCAAGATCCTCTTGATTTGATACCTAAAACGCCAGTCGGTGATGTCTCTGAACCAGATGATTTTTCAGAAGAGGAGAGGTTTAAATTAGAGTCTAAAGATATGGAAGGCAACAACGACCATAATGATGAAAGGGGGAACCCACCTATGAACAATCAACCCTGGTTGGCCAGAGACGCTTTGGCCCTCCCGGGACCAGTTCATAATCTTCCCCGACATCCAGAGAAGTTGCTTCCTAAGTTTGATCCTGAAACCTCTGGATTGCCTGAAGATCATATCAATAAATTTATAATAGTGATCAAGATTATGAATGTCCAACATGAAGACGTAGTATGCAGACTTTTCCCCTATACATTTCAAAATTCAGCTTCCACATGGTACTTCAATCTGCCGATAGGATCTATAACCAGCTGGATGAAGTTGCAAAAAGATTTTCTAGACAAATTTTCCAAAGAAACTACTACGGGAGCTCTGATGGCCGAGTTGTTCGCCACCACCATGAGTTCAAAAGAAAGGGGCAAATACTTCAATCAAATATTCACGACCATATTGAACAAGTTCTAGCTCGAAGCTAAGCCAACTCAAGAATTGCAAATCGAATTTTATGCTAACACTCTCCCAACTTCTATTTCCATGTTTGTGAAAAGGGATGCTAAATGAACCCTAGATGAGAATTTTGAAGAAGCCAAATTGATAGAATTCCAGATGAAAGGGTGTAAAGAAGGCCAAGTTTCTTTAGTTAAGAAAGAAGCTCAACCTCCTCCCAGGAGAGGACTACTTTTTACTAGACCGTCAGGGAAACAAAAAGAACAGACTCCCCACAAGGGTAATGGAGACATAGAAGATCTAAAACGCATGGTTAATAAATTATCAAATGATATCATAGACATGAAGAGAAACGCGGGGAAAGGAAACCAAGGCCAAAGGCCCTATAAGCCTTTCCTTAAAGGAACCCACCATTCAAGGCGATTGAACCTCCCCCAGTTAAATTAAATATCGATCTAGGGAATGTAGCATCTAATTCATTCTGCACGTATCACCAGTAAAACCACTCTGAAAGAGACTGACCTCAATGGGTGCATGCCATGAATTTGATGGCTAATCGGTTTCTAAACGAAGTCTCCCTGACTGAACAATCGAGCAATTTAGTTATGAATATTGTTGACCAGGAAGAGATTGATCCACCACAAGATACAACCATGTTGATATGGGATCCCGACCTGATCATGCCTTCCGACGACCTGTTTGAGTCTCAAGAACCACCCGTCGAGGTCTCGGTGGTGCAGACGCGCAGTAAAGGTCCACCTATCTCAAAAGATATCGTTGCTACCCAAACTTCGGGAAATAAGACAACTCCCGATCACTCGAAAGAACCTTTTGCTCCCAGTATAAAACCTATAAGCATCCATACCCGAGAATTTCCCAAACTGGATTACAACGTAGTTGAAGATTTGAAGAATTTAAGGGATAACATATCGGTCATGGACATATGCAAAATCCCTCAGCAGAAGGACTTCATGCTACAAGATTTGAACTCAGTAGAAGACCCTATGACTAGCAATGGTTAGGAAAGAAATCTATATTCCACAGACCCAGTAAATAAACCAACCGTGAATACTTGTTCAGAAGATAAGAAGGGAAAGCCTTTTGTCCCACCTTTCCTCTTAACATTTGAATTTTTCAATTGGAACCTCCATAATTGTTTGGTGGATTCAAGAGCATCTTCTAACGTCATGCCCTTGTCTATTTGCAGAAAATTAAATGGTGTTCCTCTACAGAGCGACAAACATGTGATACAGCTAGACAGGACCCAGGTCAAAGTCATGGGGGAACTCAAGGATGTAATGATCATAATAGTGACACATCCTAAATTTGTACAAGTGATTGACATCATCATGGTAGACATCCTGGAGGCCTATTGGTTATTACTAAGTCGAGATTGGTCTGAGAAGTTAAATGGGTACGTTAGCACAGATTGGGCACACCTTTGGCTACCACTAAAGGGATACAAGAATATGATCAAAATCGATAGGGAGAGATATCTGAAACATATGGACATTATTCTAGAAACCCTGAATGAACCCTCAACTACAAATTTCCCCGTGTTGGGCAATTATTCCTACAATTCCCACTTCATAAACTTTTCCCCTCTCTTATCCGATGTCCCCCTCACTCAAAACTCTGAAATGGTCTTTCAAGAGAAATCGTCGATATCAAAACAAGACACCCTCTTCTATCAAGACCTTACGTTAGAAATTACAGAACAAGAGATGGGAGAGCTAGAAATTAATAAGGAAGAAGAAAAGGGCGAATGTCGTTCCCAAATTTGGACCATATACATTGATGGATATAAATCGCAGGAAGGATCAGGGGCAGGGTACATCCTCATTGATCCAAAAGGTAAATGTCATTTCCTGTCCCGTAGAATAGAATTTGAATGCACCAATAACACTACCGAGTATGAAGATCTAGTACAAGGGTTGAAGAAATCCATAGACTTGAATGTCAAAGAATTGAAATTTTTTGGGGACTCAGAGA
Organism: Picea engelmannii; assembly: GCA_009831015.1. Lineage (NCBI taxonomy): Eukaryota > Viridiplantae > Streptophyta > Pinopsida > Pinales > Pinaceae > Picea > Picea engelmannii. Next base: position 245,309 of record ML805222.1, on the reverse strand, counting down.
TTATCGTTAGACAAGTAAGGAATATTATACATTGTAATTCCCCACACCTAAATAATTATCAGCAGGAAGTGCATAGGTTAATGGATCATTTTGAATCTTTCAATATTACTGTGATCCCCAAAGAAAAGAACATCCTTGTTGATTCCCTGGCCACAGTTGCGTCAAGGTTGTCACCTCTAGAAGACTATGAAGCCTCACGATTCACTATGGAACTACTCTACAAACCATCGGTGCCCAACGATATCTCTAATTGGAAAGTCTTCGAAGGAGATGAACATATCATAAATTTCCTGACTAACCAAAACAATTTCAAGGATTTATCATTTGACGATGAGGTATTCCAGGAGAAAACGACAAAAATTGATCCTCGAACGGGCCAGTCTATTGACAGATCGAAATCTCACACCATACCGAAGGGGATAGCTAATATAGAAAATCGATTTGACCTGAAAGAATGCTTTAGGGGGCTTAAGAATGAAAAGACCAGTAGCTCCTCTCCCCTGCATGAAACTATAAACCTCGGAACCCTGGAAAATCCAAAGAACGTGAACCTCGACAAGACCATATCTAAAGATGAAAGAAAGGATTATCTCAAATTGTTAAGACAATATCAAGATGTCTTTGCATGGTCCTACCAAGACCTGAAAACCTACGACACTCAGATCATTCAACACACTATACCGTTAAAACCTGAGGTGAAACCTTTCCAACAGAAACTCTGAAAGTATCACCCATCCCTGGAACCTCTCATGTATCAGGAATTAAATAAACTTTTATATGCCAATATCATTTTCCAGGTCAGGCATTCTGCATGGGTAGAAAATCTAGTTCCTGTGAGCAAAAAGTCTGGAGAAATTCGCTTATGCGTAGATTTTAGAAACCTCAACAGAGCTTCAGAAAAGGACAATTACCCAGTCCCGCCAATGGAGCAACTCCCGCAGACCATGTCTGGCTCAGAGATTTTCTCTCTACTGGACGGTTTCTCGGGTTACAACCAAGTCCTAGTTTCAGAGGAGGATCGTTTAAAAAATATCTTTCAAGCCAAGTGGGTAACCTTCGCTTATAAATGCATGTCTTTTGGGTTAATCAATACAGGAGCGACCTTCCAAAGGGCCATGGATGTAGCATTTTGGGGACTAATCAACAAGTATGTGGTAGTGTATCTAGACGACGTAACTGTGTATTCAAAGAGTAGAGCAGAACACATCCAACACTTAACTCAAATTTTCAAAAGGTATTGGAGATACGGTATATCCTTAAATCCCAAGAAAACTATTTTCGGTGTCGAAGAAGGTAAACTGCTAGGCCACATCATATCTCAAGCAGGCATTCGCATAGACTTGGAAAGGATTAAGGCCATAGCTCAACTCTCGTTGCCTCACAATGAGAAAGCTATGCAGCCTTTTTTCGGGCAAATCAATTTCGTGAGGAAATTCACTCCTGATTTCGTGGAAACTATCAAACCTTACAAAAGATGATTTGCAAAGATGTTGAATTTAAGTGGGATGATGACTGAAAGGATGCTTTCAGCAATATTAAAATTGTTATATCCCGGGCCCCTGTGCTACGAAGTCCCGATTTCAATAGGGATTTATTCCTCTATTATTTTTCCTCCGACCATTTGTTAGCCGTAGTATTGACTCAGAAGGATGATGACAGCAATGAGGCCCCAGTGTCATTCATGAGTACCAACCTCCAAGGAGCCAAACTAAATTATCCTGCCATAGATAAACAAGCCTATGCGGTATTTAAGGCAGTAAAGCACTTCAAGTCTTACATCCTCAAGAACCACACCAAAGTGATTGTGCCTCACCCTGTGGTATGATCCTTGTTTACTCAGCAAGAGATGGGGGAGAGAAGAGGGAACCGGATGGTAGTGGCCAAAGATTTGATCTAGGTATAAAACCTGCCAAACTTGTTAAAGGGAAAGGGTTTTGTAAACTCACAGTTGAAGCCTAGGACCAAGTAAATGAAGATTTCGGATGGGAGAATGAAATGGAATTATGGTGTGGTGAAGCTTCATACATTTCCTCAGGGCCCGAGTCTTGGTATAAGAATCTAACTTACCCCCTACACCATGGGGCCTGCCCAGAAAATCTCAACCCTAGGGAAAGGAGAGCTCTCAGGTTAAAATCTGCATAATATCTTATCATAAATTTGGTACTCTTTTGAATTAATTATGATGGGGTACTTTTAAGATGTCTCGAATGTGAATATGCAGACAAATTTCTCAAGGAGCTCCATGATGGCCCTGTCAGTGGACATTTCGCAGGAAACACCACCGCTCATAAGATACTGAGGGCTGGCTATTATTGGCCCACCTTGGTCAAAGACTCTCACACCTACGCTAGGAACTGTAAAACTTGTCAAATGAGTGTTGGGAGAGAGAAGAGAGCATCAATCCCACTCCAACCAGTGATTGTCTCTAGGAATTTTGAGCAATCGGGGTTAGATATCATAGGAGAAATTACACCAAGCTATTCAAAACAACACAAGTACATTCTGACTGCCACTGATTACTTCAAAAAATGGGTAGAGGTTATCCCTTTGACTCATGTAAACAAAAAAGTGGTGATCAAATTCATAGAGCAACCGCTAATCACGAGGTTTGTTGTCCCTTCTGTCCTGGTTTTTGATAATGCATCTTATTTCTCTTCCACCCGACTGACAGAGTTTTCTTTGGACAAAGGAATCATAATTAGGTACTCTTCAAATTATTATCCACAGGGAAACGGGGTGGCAGAATCGACCAATAAGAACCTAGTAAGAATACTAAAGAAGACGGTTGCAAATAACTAAAGGAATTGGCATAATCTACTCCATAACACTTTATGGGCCAATAGGTTCACACCCAAAGAAGCCATAGGAAATTCCCCGTGCTTCCCATTTTACGGACAGGAAGCCATTCTCCCAAATGGGCTTTATCTTCCATCTCTTCAACTAGCCTAAGATTCCAACAGGGATCCCTCATCGGTCATACAACAAAGAATTGATACTTTTCTCATGCTAGAAGAAGAGAGAGAAAAGGCTAAGTCGAAATTCATAGCTCACCAGTAGATAGTGAAAAGGTGGTTTGACAAGCATAAGGCCAAAGAGAAGAATTTTGAAATAGGAGACTTAGTACTGAAATGGGACAGGGTAAATGAGCCAAAAGGGAAACATTCCAAGTTTCAGAATCTGTGGCTTGGACCTTTCCAAGTGGCTAAGAAGATTAGGGTAAGAACTTATCGACTGCAGAATTTGAGGGAGGAACCTGATGCCCTCCCAGTCAATGGCCAATCCCTCAAACAATATTTCCAATAATATGAAATATATAATAATAATAAATAAAAATAAAAAGAGGTAACTTGTTTTATTGTTTTCATGATTGCGAAACACATTTTTGTTTTCTTTGCTTTCTAGATTTCTACGCTTTTGAAAGTTGTGTTTAGTGAGACAATGGATGACTTTGAATCATGCGACATAGCGAACTCTATTCCCGGCTCATCGCTCATATAAAACATAAGGAGAATAGAGTATCTTTTGGTTGCTTTGAGGAGTCCCCTATCTAACCAATGCAAATGAACAACTTCGGAGAAATGTCAGAAGTGTATGATTAGTGGCTTCGTAAGACCTTAAGGAAAAGAAGAAAAGGAGAAAAGGACTACAAGAACCCCGAACACAAAGCTAGCAGAAGATTTACCTCGATCATGTCACTTTGCCAAATAAACAGACATCATCCTCTCCCACTCACTCGGGGCATCATGCGGATATTCATTATCAAAGAAAGAACAATAGGAGAGAATATGCAGATATCTCCATTGGGGCTACGGACGCTCGCTGGCAGCGGAGCAAGGTCTTTGATGTCGGGGTGACTCCGTCGGGGCTATGGACGCTCACTGACAGTGAAGCAACACTGAGGCAAGTGAGTAGAGGTAACTAAAGATTTCATACCAGTGAATACTTTCCTAGACATTTTAAAGAGGGGCATGAGTCAGGATTACAGGAAACGAAGGAGGAATTAAGGTTTAAACCCCATGGGCAGGCCCGAAATCATCAATCGGAGAATTTCAAATGAAAAGGTAAAAGAGGCTCTGATTCAAAAACCAGTTAAGGTCTCCACCCGCTTTTGTATCAGCTAAGCCCTGAGGAAGGAACATAGATTCTTCTTTCGCCCAATAAGTCGCCATTTGTTGAGCACTCAACACGCCCTAAAAATCTTGTGTCAAATCTCACCTTTTTGGGTACCACTTAATCTTTTGCACTGTCTGATTCTACTTCAATATGAAAATTTTTACCTTGATTACCGTTTTGTTTTTCGTTTTAAGACTTTTAAAATATGTTGAGCGTGTGAAAATCATCATAAATTTAAAAAAAAATAGACTCACACTTAATCAAAGTACTGACAGTCAAAGCTTTACCCTGATGTGCTTAAGAAATTCGGCATCAGGAAGAACTATTCGTGAAAACCAAGATAGTCGAGCGTCGATCTTCATTGGAGTCGACAGAAGAAAGTCTCTCAATTATGTGAATGAGCTTCACCAACGATATCGCCAATGACCAATCCACTCGGCATTGGTGAAAGGTTAGAAGGATAAGCGTTGAACAAGAAATGAAATAATAATCGTCGATTTCTGAAACGTTTGCGAGGTCGGGAGTTTCAAAGGACGATAACCCACGAAGAAACTATGCATTTATTTTATTTTTTGAACATCGATCCTCGATACTCACCCAACATCGACAATCGCAATATCCAGCTCAATTTAGCGTGTTCGATGTAAAAAAAGTCTCGAGTGCAACGCTTACCCACGAGCTGAGTTCTAGGTTTTATTTAATTAGCCCCGAGTTAGTGATGCCACGTCAGTATCAATCGGCATCGAAATTTTCTAAAGGAAAATATCAACGAACTTACAAAACAACTCAGAACAACGATAATTATAAAATCACATAATTTATGATAATCTTAGATAAGAACACGGTAAATTTACACACAAAGACGAAACACGATACATTCAACTGTTGTGACTAGAATCCTTTCAAGAAAAATATTTTTGAAATTTCATATATTAAGGTTCCCGCCGAGATTAGGTTACATACAATAAACACTACCAACACCTTGGCGAACTGAGCCAATTACATTGAGAACATGAAAATTCTCACAACAAACAGGGAAAGTTATCAAAACATACATCACTTCTGAGAACACAAAACAAGGGTTCGCCCATCATGTATCTCCTGCACACGGACCTTCTCTCAACTGCTCTGTGTGCCTTGCAGTGTTTTCATGTTCTCTTCCTCCATCATCCTCTTCACTTCGCGCAGCTGCACAATCGTATCTTATGCTTCCCGAAGCTATCTCTTGAGCCAATTTGTGCTTCCTTCCCGACCTTGCATGTTGATACCTCATGGTTCTTCACCGCGATTTGTCTTCCCAATTCTCTATTTTCTTGATAAAGTTCGTCTATGGCGAGTTGTGCCTACTCCAGCTATTGATTAGGGATTTCAACGTTAGAACCTTATGCCTATGTCCTTCGCATTCAGCTCCCGCTTCCTTGACTCATAGTACCGACAGGCTCTAGCCGAGTAGCATGCATTATGAACTCCTCAGAGGCCAGGTGTGCACTCAGCTCAGTCAGGATGTGGCTTCCTCTTACTTCCTTATTTTTTATGGGCCTTCCCCTCCTCTACGGTATCTTCTTTTGAGAGGGCGTGGCCTCCAACATGTGTCCTTCAAACATAATTTTCTCCACGTCAAACTTCGCTTGAGGCACTGACATCGTTTTCGAGTGAAGGTAGGGACCTCCTTTTGAAACCTCGGAGACACCCGATGCCAATAAGAAAGTGTCCCAGGCATGTTGGGGTTCAGACCTGGCGCTCCGGCTGCCTCGCAAATCCTGTCTCGTATTTTGAGGGGATCCCATGGTGCGATAGCGTATGTGCTTAGACGTTCGCGAATGGATAAAGGGCTATGACACAGAGTTTGATAGAATTGAACTCACAAGACCAGTCGCTACTAGTGTACAAACTCGGCTGATGCATAGAAACCACACAGAAAATCTAGAATTTATAGCAGAGAAGGGCAGTGAGACAGAACATGCCAAGGAACACTCATGCATTGCAACAGGATTTCTTGAAGAATTAATGCGTCATATCGACATGACAGATATGATCCAGAACGTATGAAATGCAGCTGATAGGAGTTGCAGAGAACATATGGTACAATCATTCCAATCTCTTTAATATTCCCAGCCTCCATTATTAGTGAATGATGATTGACACACTTGGTGATACGGATTCTGGGGTAACAACTTGTCTCAACCTAAGGCATTTAACGACTTCCTTTATTATAGTATCCAACCTATTAGGAGCTGACTCACACATTCGGCATGCGTTCAGCTCTAGCATCCTTTCCTGACCCTAAGGGGCAATTGGCCCCTGGAATGGCTTCGACACTCGTATCTGTCATACCTGATCTACCACGGTATGGCGCGTGGATGTAACTTATCTAAACTGAAAAAGGAGCGGCGACGTGGACATAGATGTTATAGTTGATTCAAAAGGTTATTGGGATCACGTAAGTATTTAACAATCAGGACTAGCAAGCTCTATAGGTACGCATCTGTTTGGTTTTTTCCGCTTACATCTTCCTATGATTTGCTTGATAAGTAATTTCTAAATGATTTCAATCCTGGTTGCAGGAAATATCCCTCTGACTATTGAAAAAAAAATTCTCTATAACCTCACCAAGGAACCTGAAGGAAACATTGGGGTAAAATCAACGAAGCAATGAAGGATATAGGACTCCTGAGTTTGGTGACCCCGACAACTTCATTGACTTATGCAGCATAGTTGGATTTCATGCCAAGAAGGATTCACTATGGGCCGAAGAGCTAGCCAAGGTGACAGATACGTCGCCAGGACAAGTGCAAAGATTTATGGAACATCCGATGAAGGCTCAAGTTTTACTACAGCAGTTGAACACAAGTCTTGTGAAGTATCAGGCGCATGCAATAGAGATCAGAGGATTTTACGTGTCTCCGATGGAACAACACAGATTCCCATGGGCCCAAACCTATGAAGAGTTGTTTATCAGTTGGTCTGAGTACGAGAAAAGTCATCCTTTCAAAGAACTATCTTGAATTGACTGTTAAAGAAAATGTTAGAATATGACGCCACGTGGATTATTTTTCTTTGCTTAAAATGCACCTAGTCGTTATTTTCAGTTGAACTTTAGATTATAAATAAAGACATCAACCAATTAGTAAGGGTTGATGGTGGTTGAAAGAACATTTTATTTCTAGTTGTTAAGAATTATTTTGAAGCTCCCTTTGAATTGAGAAGTCTTTTTGGACCAGAGACAAGTTATTTTCATCAACTACATGTGCGATTGGGCATGGAGAAGAACTATTTCCTAACATGTTTCATGAATGATGTTGTAATGAGTAAGAGAAATTAATTATGTTGCCAAGTTATCTGGTGTAATGTTTTGTTGTTCTTTGTTTTAATGATGAAGATGAATCGTTGTGTTATTATGTGATGAATGATTATGGTAGACGAATTATTCTCCTTGCCATTAATTTATTGCATATGTGTTTTCTTTCTGGTAATTAGTATTTTGGTCAGTCATTGGATGCTCACATGATTAATGTATTAGTACTAGGCGTGTGGTGTAAAATTGTTGTTTGTATGCTTGAGCAGTGGGTTATCCCAGGTTCAACCTCTTCCCCTTAGTTAAGTTTAATTCTATTTTGTTTCCAAGTTGGTTTATACCAGCTTACATCTCATATCAGTCCCACCCAAGAGAAAATACAAAAAAGAGATAGTCTGAACTAAAGTAAGAGCCTTCACAGGAAAACATAAAGCCCATCGATAATTTTGTCGAATCACAAGATTTGGAGAACCATTCCACTATTAAACGTTGCAGATTCTAATTGGGCCTCAATGGCGAGTTTGGTTCCTACTGTTGAATCAAGGGATTTAAGACCCATCAACACCACTGACTCCTATCCATACTAAGAAGACAGCAGGAGAAATGATGAATCGCATCCCAAAAGGTGTGTTTAAAAAGGCTTCTCATAATCCAAACATGAGGGTTGCCCAGAACTACTCTGTTGTGGAATATTTGGCACAAACCCCTTGCGTGATGTCTGATTTGGAAGTCCACCAGAGTTTCCCTTCGCATAGAAAATCTTTGGTATCTGCCTTGGAATCGACAAAGACTTGTAACCCAGGATCGATCATTTTCAATCCAACTAACTTAAAAACTCGTCTCCCTTACCACGTTGTGTTTCAGATAGTAGTGGCTTTTACCATGAAATCTTTTACTCAGAACATTTTCTGTAGGGTGGTTGATGATGATACCTCAACCTGCATGATGTCCTTGGCATGTTGGAAGGCCATTAGCCAACCTAGTTTGTCTTTGTCGTCTACATTTCTTATGAGGATTGACAATCGGTCATTCAAACCACATGGAATCATTCCTTCTTTCCCCGTGCAGCTGGGAGGAAAGACTATGTTTGTCGAAGTTGAAGTGGTCTATGTGCCTCTCGACTACAACCTTTTTTTAGGAAAGAGTTGGACTTATGCGATGCATGCAGTGGTTGCTACGGTTTTTTGGATCTCTTTTTTTCTGCATGAGGGTCAGATTGTGACCATTGACCAATTGTCCTTCTCTCGTCCTGACCCTTCATCGGGGACTTCCACTGTCCCGATGATTGATAATCCTCATCCTGGCACCATCAACTTAGGTGTTGGATTGTGTATGTCATTGATGGGAACTTTCGATTACCCGCCACCTTAAGGTGATGGAAAGCTTATATCGACAGTCCTTGCCCAACCTAGGGTTGAAATATTTCAAGTGTCATTGTTTCGAACGACTTAATTTAATGATCAGTGGACACTACCTTCCTCATTGGATTTGATGGAAGGGACAAAGCATCCTGGCATGGCCATGCCCTTGTCCATCACTAAGGTTGCATACAACATTGTCTAGAAAACTCCGACCAACCTCGATCTGACTCCCCCATGGGTGTTAGATCCAGTCTTCGAGCCTATTTGGGCTCAAGGTTCTCTTTTCACTACAAATCCTTTAGACCTAGTGTTTCCCTCTGACGAGGCGATTCTTGAGGCATTGACTGGTCCAGATAGACCCTTGGATGATCTTCATCATACATCTTACTTCCTTCCTAAGTTAAGGAGAATAGAGAAGGGAGAATTTTTTTCGACCATGAATGGATATAGGTCTTGTCCTATTAATCCTCTGGCTATGCACCAAGTTTATGTCGAGGGTAATATGGCGAGTGTCACTGAAATAATTCCCATAGATATCTCCAAAACCCCTGGAATTTTGGAGAATGTTTCCATCAGAGCAGAATGCTCCCCCGAAGAGATTTGAATTTATACAGAGTTATTTAAGGAATTCTGTGACGTTTTACCTAGTCTTACAAGGAAATGCCAGGCATAGACCCAAGAATTGTCGAACATGAAATAAGGACTTATCCTGATTCCAAGTCGGTCCGACAGAAGCTTCATCCGTTGAATCCTCGAAAAGTAGCAACAATTAAGGCTGAAGTAGAGAAAATGCTTAAAGTCGGTTTTATCTACCTCGTGCAGTTGACAGAATGGGTGTCAAAACCAGTTCTAGTTAACAAGAAACAAGGTACAATTCACGTGTGCATGGAATTTCGTGACTTGAATAAGGCATGTCCGAAAGAAAACTTTCCCACCCCGTTCATCAATCAAATCATTGATGAGTGCGCAGACTGCAAGGTATTTTCATTCATTGATGGTTTCTTTGGATATAACCAGATTTAGACCAAACCTAAAGACCAGCATAAAACAACTTTTATTTGTCCTTGGGGCACGTTCATGTATCGTTAGATGCCTTTTGGCCTGAAGAACGTTGGAGCCACTTTTCAATGGGCCATGTTGTTTTATTTTCACATCCTTAGACATATAGTCGAGGCATATCTTGATGATATAACAACATGCTCTCGGTAGAGATCTGATCATCCCACTCATCTTCGACTAGTCTTTGAACAATGCCACTATTATTGGATTTTCTTGAATCCTAACAAATGTAGTTTCTGCGTAATGTCAAGTTGTCTCTTAGGATTATTGTTTCGACAACAGGTATCATGGTCGATCCTCTCAAGGTTGAGGTGATAATTCAATTCCCTCCCTCATGCACAATACCTCATCTTCAGAGCTTACAGAGGAAAGCGAACTTTTTTCGGCATTTTGTCATGAATTACGCCGAGATCACTAAAGGGTTTATGTGTCTCTTGAAAAAGGGAGTCCCATTATGTTGGGACGAAGGTGATCAAGGCTCTTTTGAAGTGTTGAAATGCACCCTTACGTCTGCCCCTCTACTTTGGCCTCTCGATTATAACAGAGATTTCTTGTTGTATTTGGCTACTGTGGAATCGACCATCGACATGGTCTTGGTTCAAGAGGATGATCTGCTTGAGGAGCATGTTATTTATTACCTTATCTGAGGCCTAGCTGGGTCATTCTCACATTGAGAATCTTTCTTTAGTAGCAGTTCATGCTATCCAACGGTTCTATCATTACATTTTGCTTCGCAAGACCACTATCATTGTCGTTGTCAACCCTTTTCAATATCTGTTAACACGACAGGTCATTGGTGGAAAGATAAGTAGATGGATTGTAATCCTTCAGGAATTTGACTTGGATTTTGTTTTTGCAAAATCCAAAAAGTCGTTGGTCTTTGCCGAACTTATTTCAGAACTTTTGGTTGAGTCTAGTGATATCATGCCTGAAGAATCGCCTATCAAAGGATATATTTTTCTAATCACATCTTCAGACCCCTGGGATCAATATATACTAGTCTATCTCCAGACTTTGAAGTGCCCCACTTCTGCTTTCCATTATGAGTGTCGACGAATTTTCCATCAGGAACGAACTATCTCATACTCAATGACACTTTGTATCATCGAGGTGTAGATTTCATTCTTCGGCATTGCCTTATCCATGAAGAAGCAGAGCTCGTTTTGAACGATTGTCACACTGTAGCATGTGGCGATCATTTTTCTGCGCTGGCAACAGCCCAAAAGATTCTACGTGTCAGTTACTTCTGGCCCTCGTTAATCAAGGATTGCGTTGAGGCAGTCAAGAAGTGTCACCCATGTCATATCTTCTCTCAAAATATGCGGTCACATTCTGCTCCTATGTTTCCTGCTATTTTTGTTGGTCTTTTCACCAAGTGGGAGATTGATTTCACTACATGTCACCTAGAATCAGCCAGAGGGAATCGTTACATCATCGTAGTGGTAGACCGAGTCAACGTCAAAGCTTGGGTTTAGGAAAGAACATTTGTCACCTTCCAAAACAAATGATGACCGAGTCAACGTCAAAGCTTGGGTTTAGGAAAGAACATTTCTCACCTTATTACCCACAAGAAAATGGTCAGGTTAAAGTTGTGAATAAGTATCTCAATACTATTCTTTTGCGGACAATCAATTCTTCCAAGTCAAATTGGAATTTGATGTTGTACTCGGCATTGTGGGCCTATCGAACATTTATGAAGATTGCCACCAGTTTTTCACCTTTTCAACTCGTATATGAGTTGGAAGAAGTCTTACCTATTGAGTGTCAGATCCCTTCTTTAAATTTGGCAATGGAAGTATTGTTGGACACTTCATCTCTTCAGGAACTCCTACTATATCTCGAGAAGCGTCGTGACACAGCCTCAGCCAATGAGGCTCATAAGAAATGAGTCAAGTGTCAGTACGATCAGTCTATTCATCCTCATATTTTCTCCAAAGGCGATCTTGTCCTGGTCTATCATCAAGACAAAGATCCCCTGGGGGGAGGCAAGTTCAAACCCATATGGTTTGGACCGTTCATTGTGAAAGAGGTCTTGAATAAGGGCGCTTACCGTCTGGTTGACTTTAAAGGAAATTCCTTGGCCAAGCCTAGAAATGGGCTCTACCTCAAGAAGTATTACTCTTAGGTTGGTCACCTAGGTGACTTCTTGTACATATGTATAGTTCTTATATAGTTTTTTGTCTTTTTGTTTTGTGGACGTGTAGTTATTTATGTCTTCTTTTTCACTATGGCAGATGTCAAGTGAATCGGAGGTGTTTTTTGGGTTCACGGACAGTGCTAGCCAACACACTTGGAGGCTTTCTTCCGCAGCTTGGGTGATTTTCACACCTGGAGGTCAGTTTTCTATCTTCCAGAGGTATTTGTCTAGGTGACGCCACAAACAATGTCACTGTGTACAATGCAGTGATAGAGTTGCTTTGTGACGCTTTGTCGCATGGAATTTCACACCTCCGGGTCTACCTAGATGCTCAGTTGGTTGTGTCTCGATTAAATGGATTTTACCGCGTTTATGATCCTACTTTGCACCAAACTTTCCTTAGGGTACGTCTCTTAGAACGTTATTTTGATTACATTACGTATATACATGTTCCTAGGAGATTTAATCATATGACAGATACTCTAGCTAATCAAATATTATATTGGCATGTTTCACATACATAGAAAGAGAAGCACACACATACACATGTACATACATTTGTAAAAAATGTGATCCATAAGACAAATAAGATGTAAATATATATATATATATATATATATCAAAAACATGTCGTGAGTACATAGGTGGGCATGAACACCTCAAAAGTAAGGTTTCAGTGTACATCGTTGGGCTTATTCCCTTAAACAATACATGTACAATGGTGCCCTTGGCACATATAAAGTATAGCATATCTAAGCTCGGGGCCTATTGACCCTTTCATAATGAACGACAGTGTTGGCTAAACGCCGAAAAAGCTGGATCCATGTCTGTGGCACCCCCACTACATGAGGTTTCATGGAAGGTGAGAGATCCTCGATCTCAGCCATGGCTACTATGCGAGTGAGCACAGTGAGGTTGCATTCCACTCATCTCAAAACTCTCTCAGCCTCTCCAACTGGAGGTCCATCGGCTGCTGTTGGTCCCGCCTCTAGTCGAGGACGTCATCGAGTCCTCGCGAAGTCTGATGAGTGTGCTGGTCCCACATCTATACATAGCAGATACAAGAAATTTAGTACTATATACACATATAAAAATGATATATATAAAAAGCAATAAAAAATTAAATAAAATTAAAAACAAGTTACCTATCTCTCCTTTCCCCTCTCAGGGAGGCATGGGCATGTCTGGATCCCTAAAAAAATTGATCCCAACGTAGGGGTATTCTTCAATAGCTGGAATCTGTCGCTCCCACCAGTCAAAAAACTTGTCGTCAAAGGCCTCTATGTTCCTCCCTCCCCCCCTATCATGGCAGCAATGTTGCCCATTTGCATATCGTTGCGAAGGAGGCCACATGCCCCCACACCATCTCTCTGGAACTGAGACTAGGAACCCTCTCGAAGGAGAAGGAACACAAAATAGTTCCAAACCCAAATTTCTTGTTGCTACATTGTCGACTCTCTTTCATCTATCTCTTCATGCATGTAAGCATGGTCGTGCTCCAGTCAAATATATGTGCCTCCTGGCACTAAATAGCACAGTGACTGTGTGCCTGGGAAGCTTGGTGTAGGTTCGTGGATCCAATAATCCTCCCAATCAATAGCAAGATCACTCGCAGAGTCAAGCTCATGATCTTATGAATAGGCACCTAAGAACCTACCTTCTCAGTGCCAGTCTCGCAGTTCATCTAGATGTAGTCCTCGATGTTGAAAGGCACAGGGGAAATGTCTGCAGATTGACTGGTTCCCATCTCCTCGAGAGGCCAATCAAATAGTATATATCCTCAGTCATCGAAGTCAACGATTGTCCCTCTAGCATGATTGCATCTGCATCCGGGTGCTAGTAATCAACCAGGGCGTTCAGCAATTTGGGTTGCGCCCTCATAAAAGGACATTGGAAGAACTTCCATAGCTCGCAATGTTTCAATGTGGAGATGTTTGCAGGGTCCTCTTCAACTAGTATGTTTATATCCTCATGTTCCCTCTCCCTCCAGTGGACATACATCATGTTCCATGGAAAAATTGGAGGAATTTAGCTCTTTCCTTTTAATATTTTCCAAGATTTTAAGGGTGTACGTGGGTTGTGTTGCTCACAGTCATGTATGTACGCGGGCAAAGTATTTTATGCCTGATTACATACATGGGGTGTCCTTGGACAGCCCTTGTACACGCAGGGCCGCTCTTTTTAGGAGAGTGCACCCACTAAAAAATAAAAATAAATGCATAAAGGAAGTATTGAATTGCAAGAGGGATGAAATTGTACTTACTTGGTCCAAGCGGAAGTTTGTTGTGTCCACTGAAGCTCCCGGAATCAACTTCTTTAATAAAGGGGTTTTTTATCCTTTTGGTTAATTTTCAAATTGCAATGGTGAAAATGAAATGTCAGCTTCTATTTATCGACTTTTTTGGCCATTTTTTCCACTCTTTGACCCCCTTTGTCATTTGTCTTGGCTTGGTGACCACTTGATTCTGATTCTGAGTTTCTTATTGGATGTTATGGTACCCTTTTTCTTTTGGTTTGGTAACTTTTTGGGGATGGGTCACTTTTTGGTATCCTTTGGTAAAAGTCATTTTTCCAACCTTTTTCATATAAGTTAGGATTTTGTCTCCACTTTTTGCATCTCGTTGTCTTTTCTTCTTTGCTATAAGATCGACCCAACCGAGGTGCGACACGGAACCTTCATTTTTTCTATAGAAGTGTCGTACTTAGGTGGTAGATCCTACCTATACATGGATTCCCTAGGTAGATCCTGGTTGCATTTTGACTTCCATGCTGTCAGTAATGACTATAGGCTCGGGAGTCATTGTTAGTCCTGTCATGATTACGAGATTGAGCCTCATTCCTTCTGATGCACCATCATTCTTGGCCTCACCCTCAGGACTCCCAAATGAGCACGCTTTGTTGTCTTTCAAGCTCGCTTTACAATTTGAAAGCAAAATCTGACGAGATTGTATTTGTGATTTTCGATCTTGTCTGGATTAATTGAGAAAAGAATCCCCCCTGGAGTCTTCTTTAAGCCCTTTTCAGACTCTCTAAACATGAAAATATTTTCGAGTGATCTTTTTTCCCTTCACGCTCGCCAAACTTAAATTTGAAGGTACGTATGTCTGGCAGTAGTTTACCCCTTTTTCAGTCTGGACGGTCAATTTCACAAATAAAGGTATACTCTAGGAACTTCGGTTCGCTAGAAGAGTATTCTTAGGCACAAGTTTAACCCCTTTTCGGGCCTGAGGAACTAAATCTTCGAAAAAGGAACATTCTCCTTGGTTTTGGTTTATCACCTTTTCCAGGCCTTGGAGATTACTTACGATAAAGGAACCCCCACGGAGTCCATAGTTAAGCTCCTTTTCAGACTCCCTAAAATTGAAGATATCGTCGAGTGACCTTGTTCCTTCACACTCGTTAAATTAGTCCAGAAGAACATCTACTGGCATGAGTTTAACCCTTTTTCCATATTGTAGATTATAGCGGAAAAAGGTATGCCTCAGGAGATTCGTATCATTGGGAGAGTTCTCCTCAATAACTTTAAGACTTTTTTGGGCTAAGGAGACTAAACTCAAAAAAAGGTTGTGATTCCATAGTTAATCTCTTTTCAGACTCCTTAAAATTAAAAATATTGTCGAGTGATCGTGTCTTTGTCACACTCGTTAAAATGGTTTTGAATAGACGTCTTTTTGGTGCAAGTTTAACCCTTTTTCGAACCGACTAGACTATCTCCGAAAAAGGTACTCCCTTGAGTCTTCTTTTACGTTTTTTCATACTCTCTAAACGTGAAAAAACTATCGAGCATACCTTCTCTGGGCTCGTTAAAATTACATTGAAGGGGGTTTCATTGTGTCTTGCTTAATCACATTTTCATCTTTGCATTTTTGGCCTAATGTCGGCTCCATGTTGCTCTCAACTGAACCTTTGAATAATACCTTATACGCAAGCCTTGTAGGACTTCTTGCCTTTGCGACTTGACACCTTGACCTATGGAGGAATTTTCCTTGAGTGTCCTTTTCCTGCACATGTCTCCTTGCTCTGAGCATTAGTGTGTTCCTTGCGCTTGGAACTAGTATGCTTTCTTGTGACATTATTTCCTCCTTTGTAACGTAGCATTCTTTTATTGTTTTTGAAGCTCTTTAAAAAATTGAAAAAAACAAAAAAATCAAATATCCCAAAAAGAGGGGACGGGAAATATGTATTTTTTTCAGCATCACAAAGAGTCTCCCTTGGACAAAGCACATACTTCTATTTGTTCATCAAGCATTGGGATCTAGTATCACCTTGGGAAGTTGTTCTCACTACTTAGATTTGTGTCCTCCTCCATTTGGTTACTCTTCCAAACACATGGAGAGTTTGTGTTGCCTCCTGCATCGTGAACTTATGTCAATGTTATGATGCATGAGTCTGATCATATTTCGTGATTTTTTTCAAGGGAAGTTTCACCCAGCCTGAGTCGGCCTTTCTACAGTTTGTCTCTTGACTTCATGAGTCGGCCATCCCGAGAGTCTAGTCAAGTCCTGATTCAAAATCCATGAAGTTCTCTTCCTCATCATCGAGATCCTCATGTTTTTTCCCGACGAGTCGTCGAAGACCTCAGGGTAGTGAGTTATACACTCTTATTGTACTCCTACCTGATTTTTGAATATCTTGAAGTTGGTGCTTCAGCTCTGAAGGCCTCATCTCCAGCCATCGGGCGTCACTAGCTTCTTGAAGATGGATACTATATTTGTATATCTTTGATTTTGAGATGTAGATCTGTTGTGTATTTCTCGCAGCTACACTTTATATAGTTTATGACATGGATCTGCAATGTATTTGATTGGCAGTCATAATTTAGTTTATCTTGAGAATGGGTAAGCCCGCCTCGGAGAGACAATTATTTTTTTGCAGATGACACCTCCCGAACTTTGGTCCCGGGCTCACTCGATTTTGTACATTGGTGAAGATATTGTAATGTATTTCAGTCATTAATTTCTCTTCTGACCTCAAACATTAGGGGGCATATGTTATAGCCCGAAATTTCCATATTCATGCATACATGGTCTTGGACCTCTTACTTGCACATTTTTCCAAAGCATTATTGAGAAGCTCTTCTTAAATAATTATTTTTTAAGAAGATGTATGTTCCCTACACCATTACTGCCCACATGCATACACTTGATGCACCACTACATCTCGCGTACATATGCATGTTGCACCATTACATCCCGCGTATACTTGCAAAAGTTGC
This sequence comes from Picea engelmannii, assembly GCA_009831015.1. Classification (NCBI taxonomy): domain Eukaryota; kingdom Viridiplantae; phylum Streptophyta; class Pinopsida; order Pinales; family Pinaceae; genus Picea; species Picea engelmannii. The sequence goes on along the minus strand of ML805222.1, from coordinate 228,129 downwards.
AAAAAATAAAAAGTTGCAAGGAATTCGTTGAAATTTACGGGCTATTGGAAGTTTCCAAACTAATCCACCTATTATAGCCCATCACCCAACCGAATAACCATCCTTTTGTCATATAAAAAGAGATATTGGGGTATCATTTCAAATATAAGCATAAGAACAGTGAAACTCTGACCAATTTCACTTCCCCTCCTTGGCCAAGATATTGTTGCCTTTTGTGAAAAATTGCCTCAGCATTCCCTCATCAACCCCTTCTTCTTCCATTTAACACATTCTCTTCCATAGAAGTGATCATAAGGTTGAGAGACGAAGTTCATACAAGGTGCACTTTGAGCATGGTAAAGAGGAGCACGGACCAGGTTCCCGGAACAGTGGATGACTTAGATTGTAAGGTATAATCTTTGTATTATGAATAAAAGAATCACATTTTCATGTCCCAAATGATGGTGTCTTGAGTGCTTTTATTGATTTATGCTTGACATTCTAACATCTAGCCCTAAGTTATATATGGAATAGCATACTTGCAGTTCTGTGTTTGCCTATCTTTGGATGTAGGTCAACCCTGGGAGGAGACGTACAGTTAGTGGAACTTCCAAGTGCGAGGAGATCATCACTAGACGTGGGATTAGAGGTATAGTTATCCGATCTCTTCTCTCTTTTATTTCTTTATATTAGTTTTGATATGTTTGGGATAGTATAGAGAATTGATTACCTTTTAGATGGTTATTCGCTATTTCTACATTTTGAACCCTGGTGTAGTTAAAGGGGGTTTTTTCTAGCTAGCATTTACCTTCTAAAATCTCTTAAATCACTTTCCCTATTTTAGAGCTAACCCACTTCTAACCATTTTTCCACTTAGTAATTTCTCCATTAACTTTATTATTTAAATAATTTCTTTTCTATCCACTTTGAATTATAGTACACTCATCACTTCACTTTATTATTTAAATAATTTCTTCTTTGCAACTACATTGACTACTTTGACCTTTTGGGGCTTCTAGATGACTCATGAGGGTTCTCCAACTTCACATGGCCATAACTCTCTAACCGTGAGGAGTTCTGTGACATTTCACATACCACCGAAAATGGCATGACATGTACTATCCATCCAGAATAGTCTTACCTTAAAATATATTAAAACCTATACCATTATACATCACACAAACTTGGGTCCATTACCCAAACCTTTATGCTATCGGAATTCTTTATCGAACTTTCTTCAAGGGTTGACATCAATGACAACCAACCCAAATAATCAACAATCTCTCCATTTGGCATTGATGACAACACTCTGATGCAATACTGAATTCATATCACTCATGCTCCCCCTCTGACCGTCACTCCCCCTGGAACCATGCCTTTGTTCTCTTTCTCCAAACATTTACCTTTGCATCTCATAAATCTCTCCCCCTTTGTCATCAATGGCAAAGGTATCTTTCCATTCAAGGTTGTTCCCCCTAACTGAACTATCCTTGGGGATACTCCCTCTAACTGAACTCTTCCTGAAATTGATGCCCCAACCTAAACTTTCCTCTTTATGGTGCTTCCTCGTGTAAATATAAGACATAAACAATAAGCATTCAAAAGCATTCATTTTGGAGTATAAATTACTCTGAGTCTCTGGAGAAAATACTCAAAGGCTTCCCTTGGAAGAGGTTTTGTAAATATGTATGCCACTTGTTCTTTTGTTCCCACATATTCAACTCGGGTGTTCTTCTCTACAACATGTTCCCATAGAAAGTGATACTTTATTGGAATGTGCTTTGTCTCGGAATGTATCACCGGGCTCTTTGATATATTGATGGCGCTTGTATTATCACAATAGATTGGAATGGGTTCATCATACTCAACCTGTATATTTGTCAAAATTCGTTTCATCCATAGAACCTGAGTACAACATCTTGTTGTTGTAATATACTTTAATTTGGTTGTAGATAAAGATATTCATGATTGTTTCTTGCTTATCCAATATACTAAACACTCACCCAAGTATAACGTTGCTCCACTGGTGCTTCTTCGGTCATCAATGCAACCTGCTCAATATGCATCTGTGTAGGAAATAAGTGATAGATAATTTCCTTTTGGATACCATAATCCAAACTCTTATGTTCCTTTGAGATATCTAAAAATCCTCTTCACTACTAATACATGTGATTCATTTGGTGTTGCTTGAAATCATGTCACATGTCCAACTTCCTGCATTACATCTGGTCTGGATGTTCTCAAATATAGTAAGCTACCAGTCATTGACATATATTGTCTCTGGTCTGTAGACTTTGAATCATCATCTTTTCTCAACTTGCAACTGGTTTGCATAGGAGTCGTAATTGGTTTGCAATCTTCCATTCTGAACCTCTTTAGCATTTCTTTGGTATACTTGGTTTGAGAAACAAAAATTCCTTGGTTTCTTTGATGTATCTGAAGACCCAGAAATAAGGATAGTTCTCCAAGTAATGACATTTCAAATTCATTATGCATATCCTTTGCAAATTTATGGCTTAACATGTCATCAATACTTCCAAAAATAATATCATCAATATAAACTTCAATTAATAAAATACCATCTTGAGTTACCTTGATGTATAGGTTTATGTCTTCACTTCCTTTTTTGAACCCTGCCTGTTGTAGATATTTATCCAGTCTAGAGTACCATGCTCTAGGAACCAGTTGTTCAATGTAGACATCTTCTTCAAGTTCCCCATTCAGAAAAGTTGATTTCACGTCCATATCTGTCCATATTGTTCAAGACTCTGCTACACAATTGTCCATAATTTTGACTCATATGTCATTGTACTATCATGAAGTACTACTACAAATGATTAATATATCATATTGTACTTCTGCTAACTAAATGCACTGAATCTGTCTACTCAAATTCTGCAAGTTGCTCGAAGGATGGTTCTCTGGTTTGTCTCAGCTACCGCACAGACTCCCCATGTCTAATATTCATATTACCTGGGAGTATATAATCCATATGGATCAAAACAATTCATGCTCTGATGTGTATTCATCACCATCTTCATTGGTAGATTCATCATTTCTATAAGATTTGACTTCTTTCTTTCTGTATGTGGATTCATCTTTCACTACAATGCCTGAAAGTACAATCTCTTGAACCTCGTCCTTATTTACTTGTCCTTCTTTTCTTTCAGTTATTTTCCAAACCTTTCTATATCTGACATCTTTCTTTTTCTCTATAGAATTTTCTTCATCTTGTTTTATTTCCAATCTTGTGATCTCTGGGACTTGGTCTTTGTTCACCTTTTCTGTTAATGTTTATGACATTATTATAGTTCTTTGCATTTCATTAGATAAGAGAATAATAAGAACAAGATCACTGAGAAATACACATCCACAAGAGACACGGCATTTATCCTGGGAAACCCTCTAGGGGAAGAAAACCCAGCAAAACTTCCTTATCATAAATAGCTTATACAATGTTCAAGAGATAACTCAAACCAATACAAAAAGTCCTATCCAAGAGATGTGCCATCCTTCTTCTCCTCTCTCCAACTTTCAATTGCAGCTTGCCTCATAAGATAATGAGAAAATGAAGTGTGTCTAAGAAGTGAGGCGCTAGCCTCTTATTTATATCAATCTGGCACATGTGAAGAGTCACCATCTGGCAGGGCCGACCTCTCACTCTGGGTGGGTAAACCCACCTTTAATTAATTCCGGGCCTTCCATTATAACTGTTGGGGCCGACTTCTTATTCTGCACTTTGTAATTGTCCGATGACCAATCCGCAAAAGGGGATTAGGTCCTTATACAATTACCGACATGATTAATCCTCAATGGGGATTAATTCAATAACAATAATAATAATAATGACATGATTTAATCCACAATGGGGATTTAATCCAATAATAATAATGACATGACTAATCCACAATGGGGATTTAATCCAATAACAAAATAATAATAAGAATGCTCTTCGCAGTTACATTATTTCAACATTTTCTTCGTGTTTTCTTATCCATACTTTCTTATTTATGATATTAATGTTTTATTTCATGGAAATATTGATCATGCTTCCAAAATCACTAGTTATGTGTCCATAGTTATGACATTTGTAACATTCAATGTTATGTGGGGCCACATAGGCATTTATTGCTTGAACATTTCTTTTATAATCCCTAAAAACTGCAACCTTATGTCCAAAATTAGTACAATAAAAACAATGACCATAAAAGAAATTTACATACCTAGGAGTGAGTGATCTTCTTTGTGGTGTAGTCCTTATGAATCTTTGTCTTGACTGATCATGATCATGATTGAAGCTTCTTTGTGGCTTGAACATGGATGGTCTTTTTGAATGTGTATCTTCAATAGTTTTCTTAGATTATGGTTGACCATGAATCTTTCCTTTGAGTACTTCTGCATAACTCTTTCTATTTTTTTCATTCTTCTTTTCTAGAAACCTATAGTGCTTCTCTTCATTCTCTATAATTGATGTGGATGTTTCTGTCTCTTCAACATTCTTTTTGAGCTTGACGATTTTACTTCTCAATGTGACAACTTATTCTTCAAGATTGTCAACCTCTTCTTATTTCTTCTTTATCTGGGACTTCATCACTTCTTCTTTTCTTTTCTCTTCTTCAAGATGAATTTTTAATGTAATTATTTCTTCTTCAAGTCCTTTCTCTTCTTGACCAAATTTTTCCTCAAGCTGGTTTAGATCGTTAGTTCTTTCCTTAAAATGATCTCTCAATATCTTCTCTCTCATTTCTGCTTCTTCCTTTGGTGCTGCTATGTTGGCTTCCAAATATTGCTATTGATATTCAAGATTTTCTTTGATATTTTTGGCTTCTTCTAGCTGAGTTCTTAAGTTCTCGATGACCTATTAGGCTTCTTAAAAAATGTGAACACTTTCCTTTTGTTTCATCAATTCTTTCTTGAGTGACGTGTTTTCTTCTCTTAGTTCATCTAAATCACTAATCAATTCTGCTTCATTATTTTCTTCCTTTTCAATTAGTTTTTCCATATCATTTCCTTCGTGGCATTATATTTCAATATGTCTGTGTTTTTCACAATTAAATCAAAACAACATACCTCCGGTGATTATGTACTCTTCATATTCTGAATTTGTTTGACATGGTGAACATAATTCTTCTTGATATGTATCTGCATCTTCTTTGGCATTTTCTAAATCTACGATGGGTGAAGAATATATGTCATGTAACTTATCCCAAAGTTATTTGGCTGATGAACATTTACCAACATTTTCTCTTATCGGATTAGGTAATCCTTCCCAGATGAAATCCATTTCTATTTTGTTATTCTTCTTCAATTACTTCTTAGTTGCAGTCTCTGTCCTTTTTGAACTATCATATCATGTAATGACTAATAGCCAAATATCCCATGTGCCTGTAAAAATATTTTCGTCCTTTCATTACATAACTCATACTTTAAACCATTCTGACCATTAAACATAGGTACTCCATTCTCAGAATAATCCATGATCTCCTTCCAATGGTTAAATTGTTTCCTGAAGGAACCGGCTATGATAATAATTGTTGGATTACTGAGAGAGGGGGTGAATCAGTAATAGAGAAATTTAATCATTTTTAACCATAAAATGCAAGTGTTATATCAATGTAGCATTATCATCCAATAGTTGCAAAGTAAATAAACAATGAACAAATGAGAAATCATACACATACACAGTACACCAATTTTTTTACGTGGAAACCCAAAGTGGGAGAAAACCACGTAATGTTTTTTCTTATATGTCTTTAAGAATTACATTCATTGGAAGTACCAACTTCCTTTGTTTTCCAACTGCAACTGGAATGAGGCTCCAACCCCCTAGTTTCTCAAGCTACAACCTTAAGGAAACTCCAACTCCCCAATTCTCTGGCTACAACCAGAAGGAGGCTACAACCCACTATGTTCTTTGGATATAACCGGAAGGTGGCTACAACCACTTGTTCTTGCTCCGTCCAACCGCCCTGACGTAGAAATAGAATGATGGAACCACTGTCACATTATCACTGTGAGATATACTGATGTAAACTTGTACCAATCAACCTGTAATCAACCCATAACAACCTATGCCAACATGTACCATACATCAACCTATACCATAAATAAGTGCATCAACCATGCACCAACATGTACATCAACCTGTAATTATCTTGTATCATAAACAATTGCATCAACCATGCACCAACCTGTACCTCAGCCTATACCATCAACGAGTGCATCAACCATGCACCAAATATGTATCAAATACACATAAACTATGACTCATAAAGATGTACCAACATCATCAACTATACACCTCATGTATGTGTCAACTCATCAACTACTTGTCTCAACCATGTACCCAACATGTACCTCAACCATATACCAATATAACCATCAAAATTTCTCTAGCAATACATCACACTATCCATAACCAAATACCATAAACCATTACATCAAACCATGTGCTACAACCTCACTGTTATACAACCTCTATCTGTAACATACCTTAACCAAAATCCCTCATCAATTTCATCATCAAAATATGATTTGTAACTTTGTAATAGACCTGGTGTATATGATCACATACCTACAACCCTTCTTTAACTTTAACAACAAGAGACTAGCATTTTATCAAACTTAACTTTAGTCTCACATGACTAATTTTGGATTAGTCAACAACCCTAACTTGCAATAATCATAACTATGTACATGTAATGAATAAAGATATGAAAATGGTACACAATATTCTTCAGTTTATTTTATGCAATTCCTCCATATTTCACTACTTGAAACCTCTCAGAAAAAACGTTATAGCAAAAATGGCATACCTTGTTGAATTCTAGCTTATTCTAAAGATCGAACTTGTATAGAATTCCCCGCACGAAATATTTGATGTATAGATCTGAAAATGGTACACAACATACTACATATTGTACTCTAACCTATACATTTGGTCTTACTGAATTTGTATCTATTATGAATGAGTTGTGACGTTTTTACCCGAAACATATGTTTTAGACTAGTTTCAGGACTAGCCACAGACCCTATTTTGTAATAGAGTGTAACTCCAAAAATTCAATGACTCACAAGCTAAAAATTTTATTGCATATACTTGGATATGTTTCATCAACGGCCTCTCAATTTCACGGTTTGAATCATTTTAGAAAAAACGTTATTGCGAAAATGGTGAGATGACCTACAAATAACATACCTTAGAAAGCATCATCAAAAGAATGTATCCACCCTTGAATTTCGACCTTCTTTACTTTACCTTCCCTCTGAAATTCAGCTTAGATATCCTTTGGTTACCTCAGTCACTTGTAGATATTCAATATGCTCAAGTGTGATTAACATGAGAGAGCCTTGCATCTTATTTATACTTTCATGTAGCTTCCTCAAGGGGTTACATTTTAACCATCTTAACCCACTTTCTTTATTTTAGGGTTAACCCACTTCTAACCACTTGTCCACTTAGTAATTTATCCATTAACTTTATTATTTAAATAATTTATTTTGTATCCACTTTGACTTATAGTACACTCATCACTTCACTTTATTATTTACCTTCTAAAATCTCTTAAACCACTTTCTTTATTTTAGGGCTAACCCACTTCTAACTCATACCATTATACATCAAACAAACTTGGGTCCATTACCCAAACCTTTGTGCTACCAGAATTCACTATCGAACTTTCTTCAAAGATTGATGTTGGTCACTATAATTGCTTAATTAACTCAAACAATCAAGTGCTACATAAATTGTCAACCCATGGAAGTCTGTTTATTTCAAAGATAACCACGCACTATATATGCTCAATTCCAAAAGCAACTTAGAGTTGTAGTAAAGGAAACTATATTAATCACACTTGCCTTGAATGAACTAAAGTTCTGACTTGAATTACAGGAAAGAAACC
>ML805222.1:181712-207812 GCA_009831015.1 Picea engelmannii | reverse complement strand
CCAGTCTCTGACTAGCACACTTGCAGAAACAATTGAAATCTACAGAGAACAGGACCTTCTAATCCCTTCCTTTCTAAGCAGGAACCCTTAACCCAGTCTCTGACTAGCACACTTGCAGAAACAATTGAAATCTACAGAGAACATGACCTTCTAATCCCTTCCTTTCTAAACAGGAACCCTTAACCCAGTGTCTGATTAGCAAACCTCATAAAATCATCACACAAGATTACTAATGAAAATGATTATGAACTTCGTGAAAATAATGTAACATTCAATAAACTAAAGTTCTTAACAAGACAGAGTTCAGTAGTGTTTCAGCAAAGCAGAATTCATTAAAAGTAGTGTTTCAGCAAGACAAAAGTTAATCAAGGCATAAACAGAAATTACACTAACACACTATAAAACTAACGGGTGAATCTTGTGAAGAAGGTGGGCCCTCCCTTCTCACAAGATTCTCCTGAGATGAAAAGGCTAGAGAAGGATGCTCAAAACAGTCTTTTATTCATCTATCAATGGATCATATTACAATCTGAAAAAAATGAAGTACGTCCCTCTCTCTGAAGCCTTCTTAATACATAAAACTTGGGATCCTCTCGAATGATGATTTCCTCTTATTTAAAGAGGGAACCCCCTTCGATACAATTGATCAAAGATTACAATGTATATCTGAGTCCTATTCTTAGTCAGATCGACTTTCTAAACTAGAATAGGATGTCCTAGTCTCGCGCAACAGAATGTTATTACAAGTGTTGAATGAGGTGTTGTTGTTACAGCTGGAGTAACAGTTCCTTCTCGTTGCTGCTGATGTTGTTTCAGCATCGCAAATCGCGGGCTGTTTTAGCCACGGGATTTGCGCTCTTGACTGTTTCATCATTCTCATGTAGGAGCGATGGTTGGTGTTTGGCTCACGTGCGACTGTTGTAAGGTTGTTGTTGACCGCTGACTGTGTAACGACTTTCTTTGTGTTTCAGCATCTGCGACTCTGATCTGTGTAATAGCTCTGTGTTTCAGCATCTGCAACTCCGGACTGTGTAACAGCTCTTTGTTTCAGCATCTGCGACCCTGGACTGTGTAACAACTCTGTGTTTCAGCATCTGTGACCCTGGACTGTGTAACATCTCTGTGTTTCAGCAACAAGCCTCATATGTTAATCTGCAGTTTGAACTGTTTCAGCACTTATACATTTCTAATCAATGGTTAAGTATGAGAGTGATGTAAAATATTATGCAAAACAGATTAAACATATAGTAATGAGAATGGGCGTTGTATTACCTTTGGAATGATCAGATAGAGTGATAATATGAGTTTAAATGTGGGTGATCAAGAGTGTAATAGTGGAAAAAAGTATAGGCAAAAAGGTACATTGTGTGGTCCTAACAATTGACATCAATGACAACCAACCCAAATAATCAACAAGGAAGCCTTTGAGTTCAGTTAGGGGGAGCATTCCCAAGGACAATTTAGTTAGAAGGAGTAGCCACAGATGGAAAGATACATTTTTTATTGATGACAAATGGGGAGAGATTTATCAGATGAAAATATAAATGCTTGGAGAAAGAGCATAGAGGCATGGTTCTAGGGGGAGTGATGGTCACAGTGGGAGCATGAGTGATATGACTTTAGTATTGCATCAGAGTGTTTCCATCAATGACAAAGAGGGATATTGTTGATTATTTGGGTTAGTTGTCATTGATTTCAACCGTTGAAGAAAGTATGGTAGAAAACTCCGGTAGCACAAAGGTTTGGGTGATGGACCCAAGTTTTTTTGATGTATAATGGTATGAGTTGTAATATATTTGAAGCTAAGACTATTCTATATGGATATTACATGTCATTCAATTTTCGATGTATGTGGAACGTCACATAACTCCTCACGGTTAGAGATTTATAGCCATTTGAAGTTGGAGAACCCTCATGAGTCATCTAGAAGCCCCAAAAGGTCAAAGTAGTCAAAGTGGTTGCAAAGAATAAATTATTTAAATAATAAAGTGAAATGATGCGTGTTGATTAAGGTTGGTTGTCATTGATGTCAACACTTGAAGAAAGCCCCGTAACACAAAGGTTTGGGTAATGGACCCAATATTGTTTGATGTAAATATTACTCATTATTGTTTTGTCATGGTTGATAAGAAGTAAATATGGATGAACTCCAAAGTGGTCCCCTTATGGTGAAAGCCCTCACGGGAAGATGCTTTGCGAAGTAAGAGAAACCATGCTTAATAGTGGAATAATGAGATGAAGGACATCGAATTTTTCATGGAAACTATCATAGATGGATAGTGATTGTCATGCCATTTTTAGTGGTATGTAGAATGTCACATAACCCCTCACGGTTAGAGAGTTATGTCCATGAGACGTTGGAGACCCCGAGTTTGGGTAATGGACCGAAGTTTGTTTGAAGGGTAACGGTATGAGTTATGATATATTTTCAGATAATAATATTCTATATGGATAGTACATGTCATGCCATTTCTGGTAGTATGTGGAACATTACATAAATCCTCACAGTTTGAGAGTTATGGCCTTACGAAGTTGGAGGACCCTCACATGTCATCTAGAAGCCCCAAAAGGTCAAAGTAGTCAAAGTGGTTTAAGGGATTTTAAAAGGTAAATAATAAAGTGAAGTAATGAGTGTATTATAATTCAAAGTTAATACAAAATAAATTGTTTCAATAATAAATTTAATGGATAAATTAGAAGTGGGTTAACCCTAAAATAAGGAAAGTGGGGCCAAGTGACCTAGAAGATGTTTTTAAGGAAGCTACTTGGAGAGTATAAATAAGAGGCAAGGATCTTTCATTTTAATAACACTTGAGCATATTGAATATCTATAGGTTTCTGAGATAAACAAGGATATCTAAGCCAAAATTCTGAGGAAGGTAAAGAAAAGAAGGTCGAAATGCAAGGAAGGATAAATTCTTTTGATGGTGTTTTCTAAGGTATGTTATTTACAAGTCATCTCACCATTTTCGCTATAAAAAAATTTCTATAGTTATTCAGACTGTGAAATTGTTATTCCATTGAGAAAACATATCCAAGTATTTGTGGTAAAAAATTCATCTTGTGGGTCATTGTATTTTTGGAGTTACACTCCGTGGAAAATAGGGTTTGTGGCTAGTCCTGAAACTAGTCAAAAACAAGTGTTTCGGGTAAAAATGTCATAATTTCTTCATAACAGATCCAAATTTAGTGAAACTAAATGTTTTGGCTAGGGTACAGTATGTAGTATGTTGTGTAACAGTTTCAAATCAATTCAACAAACATTCTGTGCAGGGCACGTTCTACAAGATCTCTCTATAGAATAAGTCAGAATTCAGCAAGGTATGTCATTTTTGTTATAACTCGTTTTCTGAGAGGTTCCAAGTAGTGACACCTGGAAGACTTGCATAAAACACATTGAAGAACATTGTTTATCAGTTTCATATCTTTATACATCACAGGTACAAAGTTATGATTACTTCAAGTTAGGGTTTTTGACTAATCCAAAACTAGGCATGTGAGACTAAAGAAAAGTTTGATGAAAATGCTAGTCTCTTGTTGTTAAAGTCAAGGAAGGTTTGCAGGAATGTGATCATATACACCATGTCTATTAAAGAGCTACAAATGAGATTTGGATGATGAAATTGATAATGTCTTTTGGTTGAGGTACATGTTGAGTACATGGTTGAGACAAGCAGTTGATGAGTTGGCACATACATGAGGTGTATAGTTGCTGATGTTGGTACATATCGATGAGTAGTTGACACATGATTGGTACATACTTGGTACATGGTTGGATGCACTTTCTTATGGTACAGGTTGAGGTACAGGTTGATGCATGGTTGATGCATGGTTCAGATTTATTGGTACAGGTTTACAGCGATATATCTCACAGTGACAGGTTGACAGTGGTTCCATCATTCTACTTCTACTTCAGGGTGGCAGGACGGGGCAATGACAGGTGGTTGTAGCCACCTTCCGGTTGTAGCCAGAGAACATAGGGGGTTCTAGCCTCCTTCTGGTTGTAGCCAGAGAATTGGGGAGTTGGATCTTCCCTCGGGTTGTAGCCTGAGAAACTAGGGCGTTGGAGCCTCCTTCCAGTTGCAGCTGGAAAACAAAGGAAGTTGGTGCTTCCAATCAATGTAATTCTTCAAGACATATAATAAAAAGCATTATGTTGTTTTCTCCCGATTTGGATTTTCAAATAGAACACTTGTATATTGTGTATGTGTGTGTGATTGTTTATTTCTTATTGCTCATTATTGGATAATAATTTTACATTGATATAACATTTGAAGAAAAATTATTTTAATTACGCTATTACCGATTCACCCCCCCTCTCAGTAATCCAACAATTGGTATCAGAGTAGGTTCCTTCAGAAATCAGTTTAACCATTGAAAGGTAGATCATGGAGAGTACCAACTCATATAAAAATGGAATACCACAGTTTGATGGACAGAAGTATGCTTGTTGGAGTATAAGGATGAAGACATATATATAGGCACAGGTATTTCAAGTTTGGAAATCAATTGTAAATGGATACATAGCACCAGTAGTTCCACCAACAAATGACAAAGCAGTGAAACTCGGTGAGAATAATTCCAAATCCAAAAATGCACTTTTGAATGGTCTCAGTAATACGGTATTCACCAAAGTTGCACATTGTAAATCTGCTAAAAAGATTTGGGACAAATTTCGAAATATTTATGAAGGAGATTCAAAAGTCAAAGCAGCAAAGCTTCAAACTTATAGAGGTCAATTCGAACAAATAAAAATGAAGGAAGATGAAGATATCGCAGCCTACTTCTTACGAGTTGATGAAACAATGAATGCAATCATAGGATTGAGAGAAGAAATTGAAGAATCTATAATTGTTCAAAAGGTACTAAGATCTCTTCTTATGAGATTCAACCCTAAGATATCAGCACTAGAAGAAAGATCGGATCTAAACTCAATAAGCATGGATGAACTGCATGGAATATTTACAGCATATGAGATGAGAACTAAACACAAAAATCTAGATGTAAAATAAGCAGCCTTCAAAGCATCCAAAAAATCAAATAAAAAAAAAGGAACAAGAAGAATATAGCAGCAGCAGTGACGTCTCGGAAGATGATGAAGAAGTTTCCAACTTCGTCAAAAGATTAAACAAGGGAACCAACGGTAGGTATAGAGGTAACTTCCCTTTAATTTGTTTTAATTGTGATGGTATTGGTCATTTTGCTAACAGATGTCCTCATAAGAAAAAGAGAAATGATGAAGGTTACTCAAAAGGCAAACACACGTATAAAGGAAAAAGAACTACAAAGAATTTTTTTAAGAAAATCTTATACACCAAAGAAGACATCTCATCATTAGATGAAGATGAATTCAGTGACAGTGAGATAGGAAGAGTTATATTCATGGCAATAAAAGACTCTGACAAAGAAGACTTTGAAGAAGAATATGAAGAAGTCGAAGAAGAATGTGAAGAAGTCGAAGAAGAAATTGAAGAGGCATAAGTTAACTCTCGAGAAGAATTAATGTGTACCATAGAAGTTATCATAAGAGAAAAGAAGAAAAACAAGAAACTACAAGCAGAACTAGACAAGAAAAAGGACACTCGAGAACTAGAACAAATGATCACAAAATTGAAGGTTCAAATAGAAGAAGATAAAAGAATTGAAGAATCACTCAAAGAACAGCTAGAAGAAAAGGACAGGATCATCGAAAACTTGGAAGCAGAGATTGTCACATTAAGAAAGGATATTCAAAATAAAAATATGCAGAATAGATCAAAAGTTTTGGATGACATTATCAGCAGTCAAAAATCTCATCTTGACAAGTTTGGACCTAGATACAATCATACAGAAAAGGGATCGAGCTCCAAAACAAAAGAGAAATAAACAAATCCAAAAAGCTATGAAGAAACAATCACAGGGGACATGAAGATATACAAAGAAGATTACAGGGACACTCCTCCACCGAGAAGATTTAAATTTCAGAATCAACAGACAGATAGGCCTCAAGAAGAAGAAGGATTCATAAGAACACCTCATTTCAAAAGATCTTCAACTCCCAGGTATCAAACTATGTTGTTTTGTTTATGTTATGCATGTAATAACTTTGGACATAAAGTTGTATATTGCAGAGCTAACAACAGGAACAATAACAACTTTGAGAGTCATACACAAAGGGGTTATTCAAGAAGACCTAGTGAAACACAAAGAAGAATTTACAACAAGTTTGAATCATTGATCATTGAAGTGGAATATTACAAATTTAGCAATTTTGGACATGTGGCCAAAGATTGCAGAATGGCAGTCCTTCCTAAAGAACCTCAACAAAATAACAACAGTCACAGACAAGAACCTCAAAAAATGACATGGATAAGAAAGCAAGATCAATATAGCAATGAAGAATGCACAATTTCTCTAACAGCTAAGCAGAAGAAACATGGTTGGTATGTTGACAGTGGGCGTTCAAAACACATCACAGGTGATCAAGACATATTTCTTACATTACGAAAGGAAATAAGTGGATCGGTCTCCTTTGGAAATGAGAATTCATCCAAAATCATTGAAGAAGGCACAGTCTGAATTGGGAACAAGAATGAAAAGGCACAAAACGTTCTACTGGTAAAAGATATGAAATATAATCTTCTAAGTGTGATTCAAATGTGTGACCAAGGTCATAACGTTACTTTTGATTCACAAAAGTGTGAGATAAGAAACGAAGGTTCAAGGAAATTGGTCGGTGCAGCTGCAAGAACTTCAAACAACATATATGTGTTAAGTGAAATTGGAAATAAAAAGTGTTGTCTAGGAAAGGAAGATGAAAGTTGGCTATGGCATAGAAGAATGGGTTACATGCATTTTGATAACCTTGTCAAAGTCAGCAAAAGAGAAGCAGTCAGAGAAATTCCCCATATCACGAAACCAACCAACACTTTATGTAAGCATTGTCAACAAGGAAAGAAAACAAAGACCAGGTTCAAATCAAATGAATATTCAACAACAAGACCACTAGAAATTGTGCATACTTATCTAGTTGGACCAACTACAACAAAGGGCTTAAAAGGTGAGAGATACTTTATGTTATTAGTTGATGATTATATAAGAATGACTGCAGTTTGTTTACTCAAGGACAAGTCAGAAGCTTTTGAAAACTTCATTATCTACAAGGAAATGATTGAAAATGAAATGGATTCAAGAATCAAATGCTTGAGATCTGATAATGGAGGAGAATTCACTTCAAATGAATTTATGGACTACTGCAGCAGTCATGGAATAAAAAGACAATTCTTTGTTGCTATGACACCTCAACAGAATGGAGTTGTTGAAAGAAAGAACATGACAGTACAGTAAATGGCTCGAACAATGATAATGGATAACAAATTGACAGATATATTTTGGACACAGACAGTGCATACAGCAGTTCATATTCAAAACAGAGTAATGCTCAGAAAAAACATTGATAAAACTCTCTGCGAGCTATGGAAAAGAAGACCAACAAATGTGAAGCACTTCAGAGTTTTTGGAAGCAAATGCAACATCAAAAGAAAAGATGGCAGAATGAAAAAGTTTGACTCTCATGGACAAAGGAATACTTGTTGGTTACTCAAGTACAAAGAAAGCATACAAGTGTTACAATCTAAAATTAAACAAAGTTGTGGAAAGCATCAACGTAACAATTGATGAAACAGACAGACCAGAATCAAAGGAAGAAGAAAACAAATCAATGGAACAACTTTTTGAAGAAGAAGTAGAAGAGGAAAATGAAGAGAATCTGACAGAAACAGAAGATCAAGTTCAACAAGTATCTCCAAAGACACCTAGCAAACGAGTACAGAAGAAACATCCTTCAAATCAGATTATTGGAAACAAAGATGCGGGAGTTGAAGCTAGAAGAAAAATCTGTTCACTAGAACAAACACACCTAGAACTCTTATCTACAATTGAACCAAATTGTTTTGAAGAAGCCAGCAAGGATGAATTTTGGAATAAGGCCATGGATGAAGAATTGGATCAAATAGAGAAAAATGACACTTGGGAATTGGTTCCAAGACCAAAAAATAAGAATGTGATCGGCACAAAATGGGTTTTCAGAAATAAATTGAATGAAGATGAACAGATTACAAGGAACAAAGCTAGATTGATATGTAAAGGATATGCTCAAATTGAAGGAATTGACTTTGAAGAGACAGTTCCCCCAGTTGCCAGAATGGAAGCAATATGTTTTCTTTTAGCTTATGCATGCTCCAAAAATGTTAAAGTATATCAAATGGACGTAAAATCATCTTTTCTGAATGGGGAACTTGAATAAGAAGTCCACATTGAACAACCAGAAGGATTTCAATTGTCAGAGAACACAGATTATGTGTGTAAATTAAAGAAGGCCTTGTATGGTCTAAAACAGGCTCCCAGAGCATGGTACTCCAAACTGGATAAGTATCTGCAACAGGCAGGGTTCAGAAAAAGAAGTGCAGACAGCAACCTCTACATCAAGGTAAGCCAAGGTAATATTTTATTAATTGAAGTTTATGTTGATGATATTATTTTTGGTAGAGATGATAACAGGTTAAGCCAGAAATTTGCAAAAAATGTGCAGAAAGAATTTGAAATGTCGCTACTTGGAGAACTATCCTTCTTTTTGGGACTTCAAATGCGTCAAAGCAACCAAAAAAAAATTATTTCTCAAAGCAAGTATATCAGAGAAATCTTAAAGAGGTTCGGAATGGAAGATTGCAAACCAGTTATCACTCCCATGCAAGCCAGTTGCAAGATGAGAAAAGATGATGATTTGAAGTCTACGGATCAAAGGCAATACAAGTCAATGATTAGCATCCTATTGTATGTGACAGCATCCAGACCAGATGTAATGCAGGCAGTTGGACAGGTAGCATGATTTCAAGAAGCACCAAAGAAATCGCATGTATTAGCAGTGAAGAGGATTTTCAGATATCTCAAAGGAATAGAAGATTTTGGGCTATGGTATCCAAAAGGAAATGATCTATCATTAATTACCTACACAGGCGCAGATTGGGCAGGTTGTATTGATGACCGACGAAGCACCAGTGGAGCAGCGTTCTACTTGGGTGAGTGTTTAGTATCGTGGCTAAGAAAGAAATAATCATCGGTATCTGTATCTACAGCCGAGGCAGAGTATATTGTAGCAGCAACATGTTGTACATAGGTTCTTTAGATGAAATAAAATTTGACAGATACACAGGTTAAGTATGATGAGCCCATTCCAATATATTGTGATAATACAAGTGCCATCAATATCTCAAAAAACCAGGTGATGCACTCTAAGACGAAGAACATTCCAATCAAGTATCACTTTCTATGAGAACAGGTTGTAGAAAAGAACATCAAAGTTGAGTATGTGGGCACAAAAGAACAAGTGGCAGACATCTTTACAAAACCACTTCCACGGGAAACCTTTGAATATCTTCGCCAAAGACTTGGAGTTATTTCTACTCCAAAATGAATGTTTTTTTAATGTTTTTTTAATGTTTATCTTATATGTCTTAGATAAACACGAGGAAGCACCATAAGAGGACATTCAGTCAAGGGGAGAAGCCCCAGATGGAAAGATACCTTTGTCATTGATGACAAAGGAGGAGAGATTTATCAGATGCAGAGGATAGAGGCATGGTTCCAGGGGGAGCATGAGTGATATGATTTTGCTATTGCAGCAGAGTGTTGCCATCAATGTCAAAGGGGGAGATTGTTGATTAAGGTTGGTTGTCATTGATGTCAACCCTTGAAGAAAGCCCCGTAGCACAAAGGTTTGGGTAATGGACCCAATATTGTTTGGTGTAAATATGACTCATTATTGTTTTTTCATGGTTGATAAGAAGTAAATATGGATGAACTCCAAAGTAGTCCCTTTACGGTGAAAGCCCTCACGAGAAGACGTTTTGCGGAGTAAAAGAACCATTGCTTAATTGTGGAATAATGAGATGAAGGACATTGAATTTGTCAGGGAAACTATCCTAGATGGATAGTGCTTATCATTTCATTTTCGGTGGTATGTATAACGTCACATAACTCCTCACGGTTAGAGAGTTATGGCCATGAGAAGTTGGAGACCCCAGGTTTGGGTAATGGACCGAAGTTTGTTTGATGGGTAATGGTATGAGTTATGATATATTTTCAGATAATATTATTCTATATGGATAGTACATGTTATTCCATTTCTGGTAGTATGTGAAGCGTCACATAACTCCTCACGGTTTGAGAGTTATGGCCTTACGAAGTTGGAGGACCCTCACATGTCATCTAGAAGCCTCGAAAGGTCAAAGTAGTCAAAGTGGTTTAAGGGATTTTAAAAGGTAAATAATAAAGTGAAGTAATGAGTGTATTATAATTCAAATTTAATACAAAATAAATTGTTTCAATAATAAATTTAATGGATAAATTAGAAGTGGGTTAATCCTAAAATAAGAAAAGTGGGGCCAAGTGACCTAGAAGATGTTTTTAAGGAAACTACTTGGAGAGTAAAAATAAGAGGCAAGGATATCTCATTTTAATCACACTTGGGAATATTGAATATCTATAGGTGTCTGAGGTAACCAAGGATATCTAAGCCTAAATTCTGAGGGAACGTGAAGAAAAGACGGTCGAAATGCAAGAAAAGATAAATTCTTTTGATGGTGCTTTCTAAGGTATGTTATTTACAGGTCATCTCACCATTTGCACTATAAAAAAAAATTCTATAATGCTTCAGACTGTAAAATTGCTATTCCAATGAGAAAACATATCCAAGTATCTGTGGTAAGCAATTCAGCTTATGGGTCGTTGTATTTTTGGAGTTACACTCCGTGGAAAATAGGGTTTGTGGCTAGTCCTGAAACTAGTCAAAAACAATTGTTTCGGGTAAAAACGTCATAACTCCTTCATAACAGATCCAAATTTAGTGAAACCAAATGTGTTGGTTAGAGTATAGTTTTTAGTATGTTGTGTAACAGTTTCAAATCAATTCAACAAATATTCCATGTGGGGAACTCTCTACAAGGTCTCTCTCTAGAATAAGTCAGAATTCAGCAAGGTGTGTCATTTTTGCTATAACTCCTTTTCTGAGAGGTTCCAAGTAGTGAAACCTAGATAAATTGCATAAAACACACTGAAAAACATTGTTTATCAGTTTTAGATCTTTATACATTACAGGTACAAAGTTATGATTACTTCAAGTTAGGGTTTTTGACTAATCCAAAACTAGGCATGTGAGACTAAAGAAAAGTTTGATGAAAATGCTAGTCTCTTGTTGTTAAAGTCAAGGAAGGTTTGCGGGAATGTGATCATATACACCAGGTCTATTACAGAGCTACAAATAAGATTTGGATGACGAAATTGATGAGGGATTTTGGTTGAGGTACATGTTGAGTACATGGTTGAGACAAGCAGTTGATAAGTTGGCACATACATAAGGTGTATAGTTGATGATGTTGGTACATATTGATGAGTCATAGTTGATGAGTAGTTGACACATGATTGGTACATACTTGGTACATGGTTGGATGTACTTGTTTATGATACAGGTTGATTATAGGTTGAGGTACAGGTTGATGCATGGTTCAGATTTATTGGTACAGGTTTATAGCGATATATCTCACAGTGACAGGTTGACAATGGTTCTATCATTCTACTTCTACTTCAGGTGGCAGAACAAGGCAAGGACATGTGTTTGTAGCCACCTTTCAGTTATAGCCAGAGAACATAGGGGGTTGTAGCCTCCTTCTGGTTGTAGCCAGAGAATTGGGGAGTTGGAGCTTCCCTCAGGTTGTAGCCTGAGAAACTAGGGGGTTGGAGCCTCCTTCCAGTTGCAGCTGGAAAACAAAGGAAGTTGGTGCTTCCAATGAATGTAATTCTTCAAGACATATAAGAAAAATCATTCTGTGGTTTTCTCCCCATTTAGGTTTCCACGTAAAACACTAGTGTACTGTGTATGTGTGTGTGATTGTTTATTTCTTATTGCTCCTTATTGGATAATAATTCTGCATTGATATAACATTTGAAGAAAAAAGATTATAATTACGCTATTACCGATTCACCGCCCCTCTCAGTAATCCAACAATGAGTGTACTATAAGTCAAAGTGGATACAAAAGAAATTATTTAAATAATAAAGTTAGTGAAGAAATTACTAAGTGGACAAGTGGTTAAAAGTGGGTTAGCTCTAAAATAAGGAAAATGGTTTAAGAGATTTTAGAAGGTAAATAATAAAGTGAAGTGATGAGTGTACTATAAGTCAAAGTGGATACAAAAGAAATTGTTTAAATAATAAATTTAATGGATAAATTACTAAGTGGACAAGTGGTTAGAAGTGGGTTAACCCTAAAATAAAGAAAGTGGGTTAAGATGGTTAAAAGGTAACTCCTTGAGGAAGCTACATGAAAATATAAATAAGAGGCAAATCTCTCTCATTTTAAACACACTTGAGAATATTGAATATATACAACTAGCTGATGTAACCAAAGGATATATAAGCCTAATTTCAGAGGGAAGGTGAAGTAAAGAAGGCAGAATTTCAAGGGAGGATAAATTATTTTGATGATGTTTTCTAAGGTATGTTATTTACAGGTCATCTCACCATTTTTGCAATAACGTTTTTTATAGAATGATTCATACTATGAAATTGGTAGGCTGTTGAGGAAACATATCCAAGTAGTTGTGATAAAAATTTCAGCATGTGAGTCGTATTTTTGGAATTACACTCCGTGAAAAATAGGGTTTGTGGTTAGTCCTGAAACTAGTCTAAAACATGTGTTTTGGGTAAAAACGTCATAAATTCTTCATAACAAATCCAAATTCAGTAAGACCAGATGTATTACTTAGAGTACAGTCTGTAGTATTCTATGTACTATTTTCATATCCATACAAAAAATACTATGTGCAAGGCATGCTCTACAAGTTCTCTCTCTAGAATAATCCAGAATTCAACAAGGTATGTCATTTTTTCTATAACTCATTTTCTTAGAGGATCCAAGTAGTGAAACCTGGAGGAATTGCATAAAAGACACTAACGAATATTGTGTACTATTTTTAGATCTTTATTCATTACAGGTACATAGTTATGATTATTTCAAGTTAGGGTTGTTGACTAATCCAAAATTAGTCATGTGAGACTAAAGTAAAGTTTGATGAAAATGTTAGTCTCTTGTTGTTAAAGTTAAGGAAGGTTTGTAGGTATGTGATGATATACACCAGGTCTATTACAGAGTTACAAATTAGATTTGGATGATGAAATTGATGAGGGCTTTTGGTTGAGGTACATGTTGGGTACATGGTTGAGACAAGTAGTTGATGAGTTGGCACATACATAAGGTGTATAGTTGATGATGTTGGTACATCTTGATGAGTCATAATTTATGTGTAGTTAATGCATGATTGGTACATATTTGGTGCATGGTTGATGCACTCATTGATTGTACAAGTTGAGGTACAGGTTGGTGCATGGTTGATGTACTTGTTTATGGTATAGGTTGATTACAGGTTGTTTGGACAAGTTATTATGACGGGTTATTTGTATAGGTTTGATGCATGGTTGGTGCACTTGTTTATGGTACGGTTTGAAGTGCAGGTTGATGTATGGTACATGTTGGCACAGGTTATTGGTACAGGTTGGTTGGTGTAGGTTGATTGATACAGGTTTATAGAAGTATATCTCACAGTGATAGTGTGACAGTGGTTCCATCATTCTACTTATATTTTAGGGAGATTGGACGGGGCAAGGAAAGGTTGTTGTAGCCACCTTTCGGTTGTAGTCGAAGAACATAGGGGGTTGTAGCCTCCTTCTGGTTGTATCCAGAGAATTGGGGAGTTAGAGCTTCCCTCAGGTTGTAGCCTGAGAAACTAGGGGGTTGGAGCCTCCTTCTAGTTGCAACTGGAAAATAAAAGAAGTTGGTGCTTCCAATGAATGTGATTCTTAAAGACATATAAGAAAAAATATTTTGTGATTTTCTCCCGCTTTGCATTTCCATGTAAAAACATTGGTGTACTATGTATGTGTATGATTGTTCAGTTGTTCATTTTTTATTTACTCTGCAATTATTGGATGATAATGTTACATTGATATAACACTTGCATTATATGGTTAAAAATGATTAAATTGCTCTATTACTGATTTACACCCCCCCCCCCTCAGTAATCCAACATCATTAACCCATGACAATTACAATCAGATCTTCTCGATTGCATTAGTTGAGAATTGACTTGAAGAAATTATTAAGTATTTTGATTCGATCTCATTCATATAAATGAGATCGAATATCTCATTTTACTGATGAGTTGTCCAACATTTTGCGCTAAAGAGAAGGTTTGACTGGACTTTTGACCAATGATCTATGCTTCTTCATAATGACCTGGGCATGAATGGAGAAACACATAACCATCTTGACATTTTAATCTTAGAAACCCATGTGCCTAATCTCATTAAAACACATGGAGATATGCCAATCTTTAAAATCGGATCTGGAACCAAACTCTGTTAGTAGGAACTGAACTTTGTGAACATCAATACTTCATCTAGCACTTGAACTATTCTCATCATTCACCGACATTAGTAAAATTTAAATGGAGAAATGTCAACGTAAAATATAACCAATTAGCCCGATAAGCATTGAAATGAATCAAAGTTTACTCAACTCATAACCCAGTTGAAAATATGAACACATAAACCTAAATGGAGCAATATCAACCTCAAATATAACCAATTAGCTCAATCATAGGCTTTAGATGGATTCAATTTGACAACCATTGTTGGAAGCCTCTTCTTTTTGGTGGAATGAGATCATTCATCTACTACATCAATTGCTTCATGTATTTGTCTTCTTAACAATAACCTAGATTATTCATTAGAGATCTAACCAAATAACAATCTCTTAACCCTCCTTTGTATAATCATGATTATTATTTTATAAATGAAATTATATAGAAAAATGTCTTTGTACTCTTCTAATGATGTTGTATTAAATCCAAGTTTGGATTGAGGGAAACAGAAGTAGCATTAAATGAAACTAATACCTTCCTTGAAGATATGGAATCCTTAATAACCTTCATTGGATCATCCTCTATGACTTTATAAAACCCTACGAAAAAATCAACGGGCACCCATCCAAACCAAGGATCTTTATTTTTTTGAAAAATATGTAATATCTCCTTAAGTTCATACAAACCCTTTATATTAGCCACCACATCATAAGGATGGCATTGGTGTTCTCATTTATCAACAACGCGAACATGATATCAGTGAAAATAAGCATATAAGCGCAAAAGAATGCTTAAATCCTTTTAAGGTTGTTCTTTGACAATTCTGAACTCTTTAAGAAATTTTATGTTATTTTCTTTGTTTCAATTTTATTAGATGATGCATTTATTAAAGTTATTTTAGTACTTTGCAAGTTCATATATCCATGAAATCTTAGGATAGAAAGTTAAGAGGTATTTCTTGATATTTTATAAGGTACTAGTCTTTAGCTTTCCTTCATATTGCATCACCATCTAGGTTTAGAACCTTGGCTATGTGTCTTAGTTATTAAATATTCAAATACAATTGGTTATGGTTTTCCTACTTCTCCTTATTATCAAGGAAACATTAAGGTTTTCACTTCATTTGCATCTCATTTAGGCCACCCCATACTTCAGAGTACATAGTCACAAATACAATTGTTGTTTTTTTCAATATATGCCTTTGATGCTTTGAAGTTGTTGTAAATGCTTATGCCTTCAAGTTGTTATATATTATATTTTCATTTTATGTTTCTATAACTTATGTTTCCACATTCGTAGGTTTTCAAAGGACATATCGAGGCGATATGTCTAGACATGAGTCTCCAAATATTCATCGGACATCGGGGACGTCAAAATCCCATATCTCAGCAAGGCATGTAGCTTGGGAGGGGAAGCTAGTGACTAAAGTAAATCTAGTCATATGAGGAGATTATCAAATGAATCAGTGAATAGATCATCGAGACAGAGTTCTCAAAATAGTTCTATGGATGCAGTTTTATTAAATGGTTTGCACATAAATACTCCAACACCGGAGAATATAGGGAATCCATCACATCAACAAAATATGTTTCATTATGTTTCGTAATTTTCTTTTGTTTTTGTATTTTTTGTGTATTTATGTTTATGTTTTATATGTTTTTTTTATATGTTTTTGTTTTTGTTAAATGTTGTAATTAGTTTCAAATGTGTCTTTGTGTAGAGAATCAGTTTAATGCAAGAGAAGATAATGAAAGAGAGAGTGGTTGTCATGAAGATTTCAATGTTGGTGAAGAGGATGAAGGTGGATTACGGGGCATTATCAAGAAACTGAAGATTACACACCTACGTCCACCTATCCCTCAAATGTTGGTGATCAACTTCCTTGGGAAGGGTATGTTGAAGTAATGACCCTCGAACGATGATCAGGTCATAAAATTATACTTGCAAAATGATTTGAGGTGCTCGGATCTCCCTCGAGAGAGTAAGCAAAGCTTGGAGATTTTTTTTCATTCATTGCATAACTTTATAGATGCATATCAAAAGATGGGGCCAACGACTGATAGTTTCATCGATTTTATGCAGAGACAAAATTCATAGGTGATGGGCCCCGATAAATGGGAAGTAGTAAAAAGTAGAGTTTCAAAAGAAGATGTAATTTCTATGTTCAATTTCAAAGAAGGGCTAAAGCAAAATATGTTGAAGATGAAATATTTAAGCACCCCAACATAGCAGGACATATTTATAATAGATTTTTGGCAGCATATAAGAAGTTGTCTTGGGATGATGAGGTTCCACATTACTTTGCTATACTCTTTTATGCAGCATTTTTCATGGGCATGCACCCTAATTATACCATTCTATTGTCCAGTTATTTTAGGGTTGGTAAAGGACGAACATATGATCGAAAATGGACATATTGAAATGCATCACTGCTAATGCCTCCACTACCTTTGGTATCTTGTCCAACAAGGGCATTTTCCTTACATTCAGAGATGTGAGCTACATCATATGTTGGCAAGGAGGCCAGGAATAAAATCGGAGAAAATTTAGAAACATTTTTTTATGGTGTTGATGTCGGTTTGAACCATCAGAGAGATGAAGCCAATTCTCAAACCAATTTTGTTTACAAAACATATGAGGAGATAGATTCCATGTCCATAGAAGATATATAGGAGTATGCAAAAAAAATTCATAATGCTTGGAATGAGTTAATTCAGAATAATGAACCGAACACTGGATTGGTATGTATTACAGTTAGTAAATTTTTCATACAATTGAGGATAGTTTTATTGTAGTTCTAGACCTAGATACATAGCATTGTATCTTTAGAAATAATTGATTTGTTATCGTCATTAATTGCAATTTGGTCATATGTTAAATGAATCTCCAGTAAACAGGGGACTTGATTCATCGAGTTTAAATTTGGATGGGTTGAATCAAGTATGTGTTTAAAAATATCCATATATGAGCACTTCAGTTGTCCAATATTCACACCTTGCTGAAGAATCAATATACAAGAAATTTATGTTTTTATATTAATGTGAACACATTGAACTCTAAAATTCTTAGTTTCATTGTTCAAAAATTCGCATTTTGTCTCCCACTACTTGGGTAGGCTTGTTGCAATTCTCATTGGGAGAGTTTGAAAAGGGTGGGAGTTCACATGTATAATTGCATAATGAAAACAAATTTAATTATATGAAAATTGCAATGTCATTTAAATTATTAATTTGAAAAGAAAATGTGCTACAATATATAATTTATTGAATCTCAGGTTATGGTGGATAAGACCATGTTTCAATCGACTGTGGGAATGTCATCCTCTTGTGTGGTTGATGATATTGAGGTTGGCACATTACATGTATTAAATATTTCAAAATTTTCAAATGTACAAATTTCAAATGTGTTATAGGGCAACGTGGAAAAGAGAGTATCTGAGAGTGTGCTTAAAAAGAATGTGGAGAAGAGAATGCCAAAGACTGGGATTAAGGAGGATGCATCCATACCTGAGAAGGATGTGTCTATTCATGATGACGCTTAAATGTATGTACATTGCACATTTGTGAGTTTTAGTTTGTTTTTATGTTGGGATTTTAATATATAAGCGTTCAAGCTTATTTGTGTTGAGCATGTTTATTTGTTTTTTAATTTTTTCAAATTTTATAGCTACATTACATATTGCACATGATGCAAAACTTCTCTTCTATTTTTTTCCCTTTTGAATGATGCATGTGCACAATATAATTTTTCGAGTCCCCTTCCTTTACATCAATGGTTTAGAATATGTACTTAGGATTTAGACAAAAATACATTTACTAGATCAGGTTAGTATTGTTGAGCTTTCACATCAATCTACAATTATTTGATTCTTTAGTTTAATATATGATTTAGTTATGCTTTAGTTGAAAAATAAAAACAAGATATATATACCTATTCCTCCACATGAATTGTTTATTTAATATATAGCTACGACTTCTAGACACAAATACATGTACTATCTTGTATTGTCCTTACTATTGTTGCTTGCACAACATCTTACAACTTTCTGAGGCTTTACTCAGTGGTTGAAATATGTACTTTTAGCAAAATTGAAGTTTTGTTTGATCAACTTTTTAATTAAACATTTTTTATTCATAGAAGGGTTACTCAACCAGTGTCTATATAACTTTTCAATGCTTCGATCAATCATTTTGAAATATAGAACTACTATATAAGTTTATCATCTTCTAAAATGGTATATCTTTGAAGAGAAAGAATGGGAAAGGTTTAACCTCCCATTATTTCTTTGAGTATATTGTCAAACTCTTCACTAGTTGCCTACCAAGCATGAACTACCTTTTATAGATTTAAAAATATGCTAGATACACTTTTAATTAAGTTTAGATTATGAACACGAACTACCTTTTCTAGATTTAAAAATATGTTAGATACATTCAATCTAGATAACTTTCCAATTTATAACTCAACTAAGATGTAAGAAATGCATCAGTCATTAAGGGAATGTGAGAGAATAAAGGGACATTAAGAAGCGTTTTTAGTAACGCTTTTAGGTGGGTGAGGGAAATTGACAATTTAATTTAATTAATTAGATGAATTTCTGGTGCAACTAAGGGATCGGGTGACAAGTGTACGGGAGAGAATTTTCCTAATAAAAATTTAATAAAAAGAATTTGATGTGCATTTTGGCAACTAGTCACTAAGAGAACTCTATAAAATAAATGGTGGAGGAGGGGAATGGATCATGATTGGTATGTGTAAGGTTATGCTGCTGGATTTTTCTCTTGACTGGTTTTTCTTGTGGGGGTTGGGATACCCAGCTCGGATAGATAATCGTAGCTAGACCTTAGAAGGCGAGATGGGAGCTAGTTTTCTCTGGTTTGTGTGTGTGGTCCCTTTGTGGCTCAGGGGGAAGAAGAGTGTCCTTAGTGGTGGCTAGGAGGTACTGGTGAGGTCTCAGCGGTTAGCAAGCAGGAGTTGGATGGAGTGCAAGCATGGGACAACCACTTCGGATTCTGCACCTTCGGTTGCGGTACTTTTATTTGTGTTTAACTTCTGTTTTATTCTGCGTTTAATCTCGTCGAAAAATTTGTGAAATTCAGTGTTAATTTTCTGTTTTATTCTGCGTTTAATCTCATCAAAAAAATTGTGAAATTTGGTGTTAAATTTATGTTTTATTCTGTGTTTAATCTCGTCGAAAAATTTGTAAAATTCAGGGTTTAAATTCAGTTTTATTCTATGTTTATTCTAGTCAAGATTTGTATTTTAAAATAAATTAAAATTTTGTACATGGCTTGCTTATTGTTGGAAACTGTGAAGGACTTCTAAAATGAGTTGGGTGAGTTCTTTTTGAGATTGTGTAACTTACATTAAAATGTTAGAATGATTGCCATCCCAATTTTTAATTTGAATCAAGGAACTTTTCTCATCGCTTTTTACCATTTAAAAACCCTTGGAATCTTCGTCAGTTGCTGCAAGTTTCTTATTAGTACATTACTATTACTAATATATTTGTATGCATAATACCCTGGTAATGGAGGAGTGGACTCATGTTTCTTATCCCCGGGCCTTCCTGCCCTGTTTTTCACATCACCTTCCCATTTCCTGTTTTGTTTCTGATAATATCTTTATAAGTGGTTTATTGAAGACCATTATGTTGTGTCCAGTTGTGTTTGTGTGGGTGTTTATGTCGGGATTAGATGACACAATTATGTTCATCCTTATGCCATGCAATTGTACAGATCTCTAGGCCTTCATCGTGGTCCTCTTTCCATCTACGATACTTAACACTTAAACCTTTGTTGTTGTTTTCTATGTTGGGAGTACTATTGTTGAACTAATAGACACAAAGGGGATTATCCTATGCATCGAACTAACGGTTGTAATCCATCCCTATGAGTATTGTAACTTATCCACATAGCAGATTAACGAAGAGGTGCCCTGTTATTAGATTGTAGAATTAACAAAACTGCATCTATTCAACACTCTTAAACGAATGCAAAATAAGAATGTAACCACACCAAGGAAGGAAATGAGGTATGAACAGTAAAACACTTTTCAATGCTAGAAGTCAGAAATGTTAGTACAATGCAAGGTTGTAGTTAGTTCACTGGTGCTCCCATAAGAAAAATAGTGCCCTTTCTTTTTCATTCTATTGATTGACCTCTGCATTATTTTTCCTTCTAGGTTCTCTTCTTGTCTAACATCTCTAATGACGATTGGGCTATTTATTAATCTTAAAGAAGAAGCAGTTAGATTGTTGCACTTCGTTTTTGGATGGGGATAAACCCCATGTGATTTCCTTCCTTCACCTCTGCGTTGGGCAAGTTCCCTCTGCGACTTACGGATTTAAAAAAAAAAACTGCCATTAACCCTCCTTCTCGGGTTTTTTCCCCATCACCAGCGTTTTTAGCTTGTCATCCACTGCAAATTGCAGGTTTTATCACTCTGTGCCTTCCCTCTGTTGCCCATGATTTTTTTCCCTCAACAATTGTCCACGAATTTCTGAGAAAAACTGTCAGGCTTTGCGCCTACACACTATGTTTCTCATTGCATTTTATGGGGTGCGGTTAAGACTATGTTCCTTCCCACTAGTGGCTACGTACATCCCTTAAGGAATGCCCGTGATTTCGATGTAACCTGCTATGTTCATTCTTTATCATGATATCATTGGTTGATTACACGTAGGTGAGGTTCATTATTAAATTTTGTTTTATATTGGAATCCTTAGCGCGACTTTTTTTAAAGGTTCGGTAAGGAATACGATGTCATCTTTTATCTGTTTAATTGGAGATTTATGGGTGATTGACTTACCATAACTCGTAAATTGTAATAAATAACTATTGTGTAGTTATGCATTATATTAGATAATGATTTGAGTGTTCATATTGCGCTTCTAACACTGTTCTCGTCGTTTTATGCAATATATCCGATAATGATTTGAGTGTTTGATATCATTCTTCTAACACTCTTTTCGTCGTTTATGTCAACATTATATAAACAATCACGACAAATAAAAATAACGACAAAACATTTTTATTTTATTTAAATTTAAATAAAAATTTAATTCTAAATTTGTATTGCTTATCACCACCACAAACCAAAGATAACTTGAATATAAGAGATTGTTTGATACACAATAATAATTGATCAATTGATCTCTTTCGTCCAAAAGTTCCCACCCAAATACTCTTCAGCCAATCCATCTTGTTTCTCATAATTATCATCAAATTCCAACCGTTATATTCCAAAGCCGACCGATCTCTCTTGCAACCCTCAAATCTTTTCCAAATTCCATCTTCAAAGAATCTTCCATTTCAAAAGCTTCTTATGCTTCCTATTTTTTATCTTATCTGAAATTTGCGAACCTGACAATTGTTAAATGTTTCCTATATACTTGTTGCTCCAAGCTTAGGAGAAAATGTTTGATTCCACCGATATACTTGTTGTTCCAAACATAAGAGAAGCGCAGCTGCATTGAACGCATTAAAGCTAATTACATCAGGTTAAAAATAAAAAGGAAATAATTTTACCGAACTAGTTTAGTAGATCAATGTTGCTCATCAGGAATCATCACCAATAAATCAGTTAACCCACATTCAATGACGAATACATCATTGTTGTATCACGCCAAAGAATTTGATTAAAAACGGCATCCATTAGTTAGTGGTTGACAAATTTTATTTGTGCTCAAGCCATATCGAATCCATTTTATCACCTTCGTCTGAACCGTCCATGAAATATGAGTATTCAATGATGAATGAATGTTGGGAGGGTAATCATTTATGTTCTTGTCTGATGAGCGTTGTCTTAATTTGCTCCATTCTTGATGTGTTAATCTGTTGTGCCTATTATGTTTAGGTGTCGATATCCTTCGATGACGCATTGATTGTGTTGTTATTTATATCAGTGATGAGTAGCGAGTGATGTTGTTACCCTGTGTCATTATTCATTATGATGTCGTCGAGTTGTGTTACTATGATTTTGTTATTGACATTTCTTTTCTAATGCTTAAAAAAAAAATATCGATTGTATGTCATTGAGTCGTAACGGTTGGGGCACTTACATATGAAATAAGCGAGTGAATTGTGTAAAAATGGTTCAGTCAAAAGCGTATTTATATGATTTCGTATCAACCAAAAGAAAATGACGTGCCCCTTCATTTTTTCCTGGCCGACGAAATTCTCTCACCCACATTTTGGTTGAAAGGTTAGAAATCCTTTAATTTTTAACGAATTTCGTTAAAAAAATAGGTCTCAGGCGAACAAAATACTTTTCGGTCGAAAACCTACAAATGGGACTGTTTGCAGGAACCTAAGAATTCCCTCCATCTTACTTGAACTTTGGAGGTTGCAAATGTTAGAATATAGAAGATGGTGTGCTCGTTTTACCATTGACGATACCTTCGTCACCCAACCATAGGCCGAAGCCTCCCTCCGAGCACCTTAACCTTGACTGAGAATTTCTCCGGAAGCAAACCCTAGGCTAGATAGCCAAACAAAGGGTAGCGCACCTTTCCCCAAGGATAGCGCATCAACAAAGACTGATCAAATGTTCCAAACCCTAGCCAAGAGATATTCAAGTCAATACTGAGAACTTGTTGCTGCTGCAGTTGCACCTGCAACTCTCCTCCAAACTTGTGCACAAGACTGCGCACCAACTGGGAAAACTGCAATTCTGAGATGCTGCAAATGAAAACTGGCGCTCTGTATTTATAGTAGATCTGTCAGTTTTACTGGGGCCGACTTCTCCTTCTAGATAAGTGTATGTTCAGTATATTATTATTATTTCTGGGCGACTTCTTCTCTTGGAGGCTAATAGCCTAATATAAATTATCTTCTTGAGCCGACAAGGCTTCTAGGGTTATTAGCCAACTCATTAGGGTTTCTCTTGCTTCCCGGAGTCTTCTATTTTCGTCAGGTTCACACGTGGAGGTAAATACCTCCCGCAGCTACAATAATATTAACACTCCCTC
Source organism: Picea engelmannii (assembly GCA_009831015.1). Classification (NCBI taxonomy): domain Eukaryota; kingdom Viridiplantae; phylum Streptophyta; class Pinopsida; order Pinales; family Pinaceae; genus Picea; species Picea engelmannii. The sequence continues at coordinate 184,388 of ML805222.1, read as the reverse complement.
CTAGCTAGAGAGGTATTTACAAGTAATGGACTTGAGCACAAAATATACCATTTACCCGGTAGCATCAATATAGTCATCTAGACTATTTCATGACTAGATCATGAGCATCACCATCACCATCAACTGCATCAATTCTCGAAACCATACTTCATCTGATTAATTAGATATGATGTTGGATAAGTCACTCTCACCATAGAGTGATATAAGAGGAGTAAAAGTTCTGAATTGTTTTCCGTCTGGAAAATCTTTGTTCATCATGCATCTGAATGATCATTATCTCCAATAAATTGTTGATAGTCTTCAAGGTAATTAGAACAAGGATAGAACACACCTGTGTCTATTCATAGTAGTATATAACTACAATCTAGTGGTTTACTACCACATCAAGTAACACACAAGTACTTGATCAAAAACTTATGGGAACAGTGAAACATATTCACCACAGTAGTCCTCATCTACTGTCATATAGTCTTCATAAAAAACATCTGATAGCAACCTTCATAGAAACAATGTTATGATATAGATTGAATTATCTGGGCCAATCTTTCACTCACATCTGTGAGCTCTGAAAGAATATTTGCCTCACGAACAGTGGAACATATCCACCACAGTAGTATATCTCTATTGTCTGGAGACAGGTAGTCTCCATAACAATCATTTGATGCCATCCTGAATAGAAAATACTGTTAAAGATAAACTGAATCCTCTGGGCGGATCTTTCACTCACGTTTGTGAGATCTGAAAGAATATTTGCCCTCATCAGCAATGGGCTATCTACCCTATTCTTCACAAACAAGGAAGAAGGATTATTTCTGATTTCTGAGCCTGGACCATTTCTCACCCTAGGCCATTCTTCCTACACTAATTAAAGTGCAACCTGGACATAATGTATAAACCCTAAGAAATGTTTGGACCATTCCTTACCCTGGGCCATTCCTCTGACACTAAACAAAGTGTAACCTGGAGAGAAGGAGTTTGCCCTAAGGAATGATTGTCCCTGATTGTTGAGCCTGGACTATTCCCCACCCTGGGCCATTCCTCCGACACTAAACAAAGTGTAACCTGGAGAGAATGAGTCTGCCCTCGAGGAATAACTGTCTGGATCATTCCCCACCCTGGGCCATTCCTCCGACACTAAACAAAGTGTAACCTGGAGAGAATGTATAACCCTCGAGGAATGTATGTCCTTCATCAACCTCCAAAATGGACCATTCTTCGAAACTGCTCACAATTGTGAACTTCGAAAGAATAACTGCCCGGCGAGGCGGACCATTTTACTTGACCACTACTCAAAGTGACTGCCAAGAAGAATGATTGTCCTAGACCAGTCCCCATGTTAACCACAATGGGAAGTCGTTGTCTATGATAGATCAACAATCAGTCTGCCTCCCATGTTAACTACAATGGGAAGTCACTGTCCGTCAGAAATCTCAATCCACTTTCCGAACAGGAAAGCATCTGTCCAATCTGGACTATTTTTCAATTACAGAGATAAATAATATTTTCAGTGCTCCCTCCTAACTGGAGAGTTATTTCAATCAAAAAAATAAATGTTTGCGTACCTTCTTCTAGTTTGGAGAGTCTTCCCTTCCAGCTAAGAGAGTTATTTCCACGATCTCTAGCTTGAGTATGCAAGTTCTTTCATCTTGAATAGAGGCTTTACCAAAACGTATTCTTATCTTGCTCATCTATGGAGATATGTATTGGAGAAATCATTTTCTCCCTTTTGGACTTTATCATGGATAATGTAATGCTTGTACTGTAGTCTGGAACACTGTGAAGGCTTCATGTAGATCTAAACAATAGAGTATATCATAGTTGGAGAACTAGAACATATCCATGTGGTACTTCTTCTGTCATCATGAGATCTGATCTTCTGAGTAGTCATCTTGATGTTATAGGAAATCCTCACCACGCTTCTGCTGTGCACTAGAGGGTCTCCGCCAAGTTGTCTTCTTCTTATCTACATACAGGAGTCTCTTTCTGGTATTCCTCAAAGTCTTGAGATTGCTCTTCATACGTTCTTTATTCAATTTCTCTGGAGAACATTATTTGCATTTATCTAATGTAGAATTCCAACTCATGGATGTTGCGGATGATATAATGACTTATATAGAGATAAGTCTGGTCTAGTGGAACAAGCAATCATCATAGTCTTCTCCCTCCATCTGAGAGAATCTCTGGTTCTGGATCTCGTAATGCTTTCATTCATAAGTCTTCCATACATTGTTCTTCATCACAACTTTCAGTTCTTCTGCTTGATTGCTTCCATATTAGGCTTGGTAATCTTATGATTATTGATGTAATGATTTGTTGTTCTGGATTTTCTTTCTTTCTTGGAATCTTCATGTTCTTCTTCATGTTTTTTCATTATCTCTTGGATTCATGGAGATTCCATGTTCTAGAGATTCCACTTCTTCTTTTCATCATAGGATCATGGATCTGGATGGACAACTAGGAATACTTTTAAGGCTTTTCTTCGAAAAGGTCTTCTTCTGCGGTTGAGTTGAACATGTACTGTCTTTCATGGCTGCTACCATGGATATATACATTTCATCATCTTCAATGGATCATAGGATTAGCTCCCTCCTAATCCTTGCTTTATATAACAGAGTCCACGCTTCCATCTGCATCCTTATTGTCTTCTACAATATATAATTGGCTCTTCTGTCTGAC
>ML805222.1:165422-181589 GCA_009831015.1 Picea engelmannii | reverse complement strand
TGTCTTTCTCTTGATTTGGCTTCCTCCTTGAACCAAACTTCCTTTTGTTCCTGAAGTTCTTGAATCTTGTTGTGAAGGCTTGATCATCGTACTTCTTTTGGGGTTTCTCTTTTGCATTGATCCTTGATTCTTCTTGAGCACAAGTCCAAAGTTCTTCAAATGTCGAGTACTCCTTCCTTGTGTTCATGCTTGCGGAAAATGCATCTCATGTCTTGGGAAGACCATTGAGTACTATGTTCACCAATTCCTTTTATGAAGTGGTCTCTTCAATAGCTTGTAGTTGATCTCTTAACTGGGAGATCCTTACAAAGTATGATGTTATGTTGTCGTCATCATTCATCATCATGTTACGAAGCTCATTCTTCAGACTCATAACTTGTCCAATGTTTCTGACTGAGAAGAGATTTGTTAGGGAATCGTACATCTTCTTCGATGAGTCAAGATGGGAGATGTAGGGTATCAAGTGGTCTTTTATGGAATCCACTATGATACTCATGGAATTGATGTCAACATCTTTGAACTTCTCCATAGTTGCAACGTTCTACGGTTCCTTCTCTTCTCCTTCTTTAAACTATGGCTTCACGATCTTTCCTTTCACAATATCCAACACTTTATTCTTAGCAAGGATGAGGTCAATCCTTGTCTTCCATGCTCTGAAGTTAGAGGCTCCATCTATCTTGTTCTCGGACTTCATAGAGTTTGTCATGGCTTGCTTGACTTGGTCAAACCCTAGATTTGACCAGAAATCCAAACTTCACGTCTTGGCCTTCTAAGAGTACCAGGAGATGTGTTGGGCTAGGGCGCACTGATCTATCCGGATATTAGGTCAATCTCGTCACTTAAGGTGCCTCAACAAGAGGTTTAGGGTTTTTGCAACTGCTTCTGCTGGTAACCCTAGCTGCAGTGCTTTTGTAAGCTACTCCTGCTAGTAACCCTAGCGGTAGTTCCTCAACGAACTCAATATCTAGAGGCTATGTTTTCTTCCAGCGTTTTAGGCTGACTGAAGGGGTGTGGGCCCATAACCTGTTAGAATATAGAAAATGGTGTGTTCGTTTTACCATTGACGATACCTTCATCACCCAACCATAGGCCGAAGCCTCCCTCCGAGCACCTTAACCTTGACTGAGAATTTCTCTGGAAGCAAACCCTAGGCTAGATAGCCAAACAAAGGGTAGTGCACCTTTCCCCGAGGATAGCGCATCAACAAAGACTGATCAGATGTTCCAAACCCTAGACAAGAGATATTCAAGTCAATACTGAGAACTTGTTGTTGTTGCAGCTGTACCTGCAACTCTCCTCCAAACCTGCGCACGAGACTGCAACTGCAGTGCGCACCAACTGGGAAAACTGCAATTCTGAGATGCTGCAAATGAAAACTGGCGCCCTGTATTTATAGTAGATCTGTCAGTTTTACTGGGGCTGACTTCTCCTTCTGGATAAGTGTCTGTTCAGTATATTATTATTATTTCTGGCCGGCTTCTTCTCTTGGAGGCTAATAGCCTAATATAAATTATCTTCTTGAGCCGACAAGGCTTATAGGGTTATTAGCCAACTCATTAGGGTTTCTCTTGCTTCCCGGAGTCTTCTATTCTTGTCAGGTTCACACGTGGAGGTAAATACCTCCCGCAGCTACCATAATATTAATAGCAAACTCCTGCAAATACTCAGAATTTAGTTTTGGAATTGATACCAACATTTTTAAAATTGAATCTACTTTCAATGGATATAATTTGTTTTCATTTTCATTGTTTTTATCTAATTTTATTTAATTTAATAAAAACATCACTGCATAATATTTTTAGTTGACATTATGATTCAATGAAATGGAAAATCCATATCTCTAAAAATACAAAGTGGAAAATTATGGAAAATTTATATTCAAAATCCTTAAATTGTTCTCTTCAAAAATGTATTTTTATATTTTACTTTCAAGTAAAAATTAAGATAGATACAAGGTGGGGGAAAACAAGTGTTTAAAATATGCAATTTTTTCAGCTTGGTCAACTTCAAAAAATTATAGAAATTATAATATGCATCTGTTAGATTCAAAAATATAGTCATCAAAAAATAGAGTCTATGTACATTGTTGCAGTAGATTTCATTTATCAAAAACAAAAGTTTAACAATAGATACATTGTTCGTGGGAAACATAACTCATTATCATTCACTTCATTTTTAAGGAACATATTGTCAAACAATTGCCAAATTGACATCAAATTTCAATAATAAAAAAATTGAAAAATAGTCAGTAGAAATCTAACAAAATTCTTCACAAGTTTTGTTTTCACTGTAAAGTGAAATTACAAATAAAAAAATACTTTTTTTACCGGAAGTTGAAGAAATTGTGAAAATATAGTTTTTTTTTCTCATAAAACAAGCAAAATGGACACCCATTTTCATGATTTTACCCAAAAATCATTTTTTCAAACAGTAAAGGAGTTTTAGTATTTGGCATATGTGATTCTTCTCAATAATTTGTTATTTATTTTTTTCTTTATTTCTTTCAAATGTACATGAGATGGTAATCAAGATAGTTTAGTATGACCACTATTGTCTACATCAAGCACTGGTTAAATTTACAGATTCCATTGTTTCAATTGTAAGTTAAAATCATTACCTATTTCTTTCATCTTAAAATTTGTTTATGTTTTGAAATGTAATATCACATGAACAAATAAATCTCATTTATATTTATATGTGTTTTCCTCTATTAGAGGTAATTTTGATATTTATATTTAGATATATCATTTTTATCTTCGATTATGTTTTCCTACTATTCTACCAACGATAATTTAAGTTGTTCCAAAGCATTAAGATCTAAGCCCTTTGTGGTTTGACTATTAATAAAATAAAGTTTTCATAAAATATCACAGTTAAAACCAGCATTAAACCATTTGTTCTTTGAACATATTTTAAAACTCAACCATCTAAAACTTTAAAATGTCCTTGGCATTGTTTCCCTAGCCAAGAAATATCTCAAGGAATGCAACATGTTCCATATGTGGTCCTCCACTACTTGAACATTTGTATTCCCTTTCAAGGGTGATGTAATGGATGGAGGATGATAGCCATAAAGTGCCATAAATAGGGACATTTTTTATGAAGTATGGAAGGATGTGTTGTACCACCATTCTGCCAATGGAAACCACTTGATCCATTGTGTTTGTTTATCAGATTAAAAACAAGGAATATATCATTCTAGACATTTATTCACAATATTAGTTTTCCCATCATATTGAGGGTGGTAAGATGATCTATGAGCCAATTAAATACCCAAAAAAGAAAATAATTTAGTCCAAAAATTTCCACTGAAATTTGGATCTCTGTCGCTTACAATAATCTTGGGGACTCCATGTAGCTTTTGAATTGTTTCCATGAATGTTGCAGCTACTATACTTTCTTTAAAATGATGAGAAAGAGAGAAAACGTGGGCATATTTTGTCTCTCGATCCACTACTACCATGATGAAAGTCCTTACTTTGGATTTGGGTAAACCTGTAATAAAATCCATTGAAATTTCTTCCCAATGTTGACTTGGTATAGCTAATGGTGTTAAGAGACCTGACGTCTTGATTTTTTCTCCCTTATTATGCTGGCAGAATAAACATTCTGACAAAAAACTTTGAACATCAATTTTAAGACCTTCCCAGAAAATATCCTTCTTGATTATGTGGTAGGTTTTCAAGCATTCTAAATGTCCTCCTATAGGAGAAGTGTGCAATTCTAGAAGGACCTTCTACTTGAGTTACAAAAATATAGGCAATCATGATACCGTAGCAAATCATTCTTCCATACAAAATTGTCTAATGAACTAGGGTCCTCTTGTAGTTGTTGAATGATCTTTCATACCTCTTGATCTTTCTTCCATTCTATCCTTGCTTTTTCCGCCCAATCAGATTACAGAATAGAAATAGCACATAGTGAACCTTTTGTTTCATCTTCTTTCCTTGAAAGGGCATCTCCCACAACATTATGTTTTCCTTTTTTGTAGATAATTTCAAAGTCATAACCTATTATATCTGTTTAACCCATATTTGTTTCTCTTCTGAAGATAAGTGTTGCTCCAAGAAGTACTTCAAACTATCATGATATTTTATTACCTTGAAGTGTCTTCATATTAGGTAAGGGCGTCATTTCTGAACTACATGTAGCATGGCCAACATTTATTTTTCATACATGGGCTTGACTAAGTTTTTTCCTTAAAGTTGGATGTTTTCAAAGGAAATGGGCCTTCCTTCTTGCATTAAAACTGCACCAATTCCATGGCCTGAGGCATCACACTCCACAACAATTGTTTTTGTAAAGTTCGGTGTGGCTAGGACGGGAGTAGTACACATAGCCTCCTCAAGTTTTTCAAAAGATTTGGTTTCTTCTTCGGTCCAAGAAAATGCTTCCTTATTTAATAATGTTGTCAAAGGTGTTGATATTTAACCATAATTCTTGACAAACTTGTGATAATATCATGTTAACCCTAATAATCCTCTAAGTTTCTTCAAGGCTTTGGGAATCGACCATTCCTTCATAGCTTTAATTTTTTTAGGGTCCACTTTTACACCTTCATGAAATACAATATGACCCAAATATTCCACTTCTTGAACTCCAAAGGAACACTTGGAAAGATTTGCATAAAGTTGTTGCTCTTCCAATAGTTTTAATACTTTGTTAACATGTTGTACATGCTCTTCCCAAGATTTTTTGTAGATTAGTATGTCATCAAAAAATACTAACACAAATTTTCTAAGGAAGGGCTTGAAAATAGAATTAATCAAGATTTGAAATGTTGAAGGTGCATTAGTAAGTCCAAATGGCATAACCAAAAACTCACAATGACCTTCATGTGTTCTAAAATATGTTTTAGGAATGTATTCCTACCTCATTTTTGATTGACGATATCCCAAACAAAGATTCATCTTAGTAAATAATTTTTCTCCATGCAATTCATCAATGACAGGAATAGGAAACTTATATTTGATGGTGATTTTGTTGATTTGTCTATAATCTGGACACATACGCCATGAACCATCCTTTTTTGTAACCATCACCACTAGTGAAGAGAAATAACTTTGGCTAGGTTGAATGATGTCGACATCTAATATTTCATGGATCATGCGTTCAATCTCACTCTTCTATGCATATGGATACCTGTAAGGCCTAGTGTTAGGTGGTACACTTCCTAGTTGCAAATAATTAACATTGTCATGATCTCGAATAGGTGGAAGACCCTTAGGCATTTCACCAAATACCTTGGAATGATTGTTGATAACTATTTTGAGTTCTAATGGATTAGAGGATATAGATGTTTGAACATCAAGTGGACGCAATTGTGAAACTACATCGTGGTGTCTCTTTTTGAGTAATTTTGTCATGTTATTAGAGATTATCACTTTAGATGGTTTCCCTTGGATACCTTTAAGCTCAATTTCCGTGCCATCTAAGGAAAATCTCATGAAAAGTTCTTGAAAATTAAGGGCCATTGTTCCCAATGATTATAACCATTGGACCCCTAATACAACACCAACACCCTCCATTTGGATGGAAATCACGGGTCTATCCAGAAAACACTCCCCGATGTTGAGCTTAATACTATGGCATTTCCCTAAAAAAATTGTGGTACCTCCATCTTCAATCAATACTTGAAACTCTGGTGTGGGATATAAAAAGCAATTGAGATCTTTTGTTAATTTGTAATTGATGAAATTATGGGTACTACCATAATCAATCAATATTGTTACATTTTTTATTTTTTATGTATCCTTGTATCTTGAGGGTTTGTGGATTACCGATGTCGGCCAATGAATGACAAGATATTGTTAGAGTAGTCTCTTATAGATCTATCTCTTGTGATGGTTCCACTTCTTGATCATCTTCCTCTTCATAGTGAATGTAGAATAATTTCTCTTCACTGCATTTATGTCCTTTACTGTACTTGTCACAATTGAAACATAGCCCCTTTGATCTTATTTCATCCATTTGTTGAGGTGTAAACCTTGTCGGTTTTGGAGAGGGAGCATGGTGCTCTCTATAGTTATCAGTAATCACCCTTCTAGTAGCCATATTTTTGTTTTCCACTTTCCTTGCAATACTAAATTTTTTCTCTAGGGATTTAGGTTCGAAGAGATGCATTTCATGTTGAATGTTCTCCTTTAAAGTTCCCATAAATATATCTAACAAACTATCCTCAGGAATGTTCTTTACCTAAAGACTGAGCTTTTGCAATTGTTGAATGTGCTCTGTAATTGGAAATTTTTGTCAGATATTTATAAATTGACTAAAGAATGTATTTCTCCTAATATCCTTATAATGTGATATCAATTCACCCATAAAAATGGACCAAGAGATAATTGAATTCTTTTTTCTTTCACAAATCCATTGATACCAAACAAATTGATCAGTTTCTAAATACAAGGATGCAATAGGTACCTTTCGTAAACGTGGTGTTTGGTGTAGATCAAAGAATTGATCCATCTAGAATATGCATGGTATTGGATCTTTAACATCAAACTTCTTCATATCGATCTTTGGAATGAAGTATTTCCTTGGTGTCGCATTGAAACCTTGATGATTTGGCTCTGAAAGCAATGAATAATCATGATTCTGGGACTTAATATGTATTTCTTCTACATTTTCATGCATTCCTTGCATCTTTTTAGCTCCTTTAGAGATTTTGTCATATAGGGTATGTAACAACATTTCAGACATGGACGTTTTCAATTCTTCCATCTTATTTTCCATATGTTCCCGATTTTTGTTCATCTTTATTTCCATTTGATACCTATGTTCATCCATCTTATTTTCCATATGTGCATTATTTTCCTTCATATTTTTTTCCATATGTTCCTGAGAATTTGTTATATGCACATGTTTTAACATACTACTACTCATTTCATCAAATTGGTTATGTAATCAGGTTGGCCTAATTTTGAAGTCTTCATTTTCTTCGAAAGTCGTGCTTGTGTTTTTATGAGAAGTACCAGTATTTTTTGGAGGAGCCTTTGCAGCGATGTGATAAACTAGTAATACTCTTATTTTTCCTCTTTATCACAAATCTTGAATCACAAAAAACATATATTCCAATATAAAGTTATATTGGTCGACCTTCCTTAATTTGGAGAATGTTCTCATGGCTAACCTTCCTTCGTATGTATTTATGAAATTTTGGCCCTTCTAATTCTAAAATTTCATCCTGTAGTACTCTGATATATCCTCTCTGCAATGCCATGAGTCTAAAGAAAATTGGATGTGCCAAGTGAAAGTTAGAGTAACTTTCCCAAACCTTGATTATTTTTTTCCCTTTCGGGAGAGTGCACTTGTACATAATTCTACACACCCAATATTTGATATATGATTCTAAAAATTGTACCATAAATATTGTGAATTGTCCTCTTTCAAATTAAACTAGTCTCGTTAATTCCCACTATCTCAATCGGTTAAGGTGTGGGTTTTTCTTTCTAGGAGACCCGAGTTCAATACCTTTACGAGTTTTTTAGTTGTGAGGAGACACCCAAAAAATCCATCAATGTTAAGGGTTGGTGCAAACCAGGCTGATTGTGATCCCTTAGTGATTTTGATGGCTTAGATAACCCTGAGTTGTGGTCTCTTAGGAAACACTTGAAATGTTGGCCCTACAAGTGATGGGAATTTATAACAAACAAACAAAAAAATTCAACTGGTCTCACTAAATTTGGATCATCTATGAAGAAGATATGACGATTTTACTCAGAACACTTGTTTGAGACTAGTAATAGGACTAGTCAAAAACCGTATCTCCCAAAGGGTGTATCTATGAACATATAACGACCCAAAAGCTAAAATTATTACCACGTATACCTTGATATTTCTTCTAAATAAACCCCAAATTTCGCTATATGAATCATCCTAGAAAATAACTAATAGTGCAAGTGCTAAGATGACTTTCTTGGAGAATAAAAACCCTAGGATCAATGCTCGGATAGCAAATGTTATGATCCAACCCCTTAAAAATGATAAAACTTCAATGAACTACAATCCACTTCAAGGGGGAAACCTCCTTTTACAATATATCCAATTCAAAATACAAAATGAGATGTGATAATATAATCCTAAGACTAGGTCTCCTTGGTATATATATATATATATATATATATATATATATATATATATATATATAGGAGACAAAGGGTATAATTCTAATGAAAGTGTACCATGAGGGGTTTTGTTGTGAGTCACAACAACCCAATTAACTCTTAATTTAAGTGGGTTCCCCTACTACCAAAATTTTTCAAGGTACTAACTTTTGTTTACCTAAATGGTTTTTTATTTAAAATATTGTTGCATGTATATAATCTCTTAATCTAATGTGACGCAGAGTCTATTGCTTGAACCCAAGTCCTTTTTATAAATCCATTTCTTTTTTGCACCACTAACCCTTAACCTTTTGAAAAACTCATTAAGAAAGTTGCCAAAATATTTCACACAATTAGACTTACAAAAATCAAATAAATAGTAAAAGCATTAAAAATAATCCCAAATACATTCACTGAAAATCACTTGTCTAAAAAATGCCTCTTGCTCTTTTATCAATTGTAAGTATTAGTACTCCCCGACTGGAAAAGTACAAAAGTCCTTTTCAAGGATGATTTTAAGGATGGAAATTTATTTTAAAATGTAGAAACCTTGGCGAATCTTACTGATCCTCCATATGCCAACTATAATTATTTGGCAATATTTTTATAAAAATATTCAAATTTCTAAGGATTTTATATACTTTGTATATAATTTTGGTGATTTTTAAGGTAAAATAATTTTATCCTATAGAATTTGGGCGAATCATTTTTAGAATAGCGAATTTGTTTTTGGTAAAAACCATGGAATATTAGCCCATGAGAGAAATTTAGCCCCTAAAATCATCCTTTTACATTTGCATTCCTCTCTTTTATATAAGAGAGGATATTCCTTTCATATTCTTTAATAGTCTAATCATCAGTGGACAGTCATGATGCTTCGGTTCTCCTTCCAGATTGGGAAACTACATTGATTATGAAAATTGATTAAACTGCAAAATGAGGTTACAATGATAAAAAAGGGTGCGACAGTTGTGTTTTGGCGATGAATGTTACAATCATAAAAAAAAAATGGTGCGACAATTGTATTTTGGCGATGAATCCTTTCCATAACTTGAAGTCCTCAAGTATAGTCTCTACTCTACCCAATTGTGTTCTTTCAAGATCTATTTCACTATTGCATATGGGGGTAATGATTTATGTCTTCAGCCTATGCTCCACATGTTGCAAGGAATCTTCAGTTAATGCAATTAACTTCATTGGTAGTATGAATATTTCTTATAAAACATCTGCATTAACCTCATTGATTGCTTCAATTCCCTTCAAGTCGAGATCTGTTCTATTTTCTACATCATCTATCTTCATCTGGGTCGATGATGCTTTCTCCCAATCAACTAGGGGGTCCATTCTGAATTGTGTAAGCACATTGTTAGACAATCTCCACAGTTCTTTGCATGTTGTATTGACCTGTTCCTGGATACTCTTGATGTCTTCGATGGTTGTCATTATTGAGTCTAAGAGTCAATGGTATATGATCCTTCTTTTATCTGACTACACTAGCAAGGTGTTGGGGGAACTTTGATTCTTGTCTTTCCATTTAATGATATTACTATGTTCCTCCTAAGCCTTATGATATTTTTCCTTCATTTCCTTCACATGCATACCTAGTTTAATTTGATCAAATTTAACTTTATGTATTTTAATGAGCATATAAAAGACTTTCTTCTGCATGTCCCTGAGCTTCTCATTTACCTTGATAGATTTTTCTTTGATAGTTTCCATGACAACTATTTGTATTTTGTTTTCTTCGATAGTTTTCTTGAGAAGATCATTATCTAGCTACAACTTTATGATCTATTCTTCAATATTTTCATTGTAGTTTATTATTTCTAGTTGTTCATATTTAAGCATCATGATCTCTTGGGAATGTGTGGATTTGAACTGGTTTACCTTCACTTGATGTGCTTTTCTGTCAAGGGTGACCTTTTTATCGAACTCTACTTTTAATTCTTTCTCTTGGAGTTGGATCTTCCTTAACATTTCCTTTGTGTGGACACATTCTACTTCTACAATCTCTTTCCTAAATTGATTGGTCAGCGTATCTTTGATAGTGCTCATATTAGCTTCAAGCTCATCTATTCTTGTTTTTACAAATTCTAGGGCTCTTGTGACCTCATAGAATGACATAAAATTAGCACTGATGCAGGAGCATCATCAACAGGTACACGTGGCAGGACAACTCAGTGCCTAAGAACCAATCTGGAGTCTCGAACGTTAGCTGATACTGCAATCCTTTGAAGCTGATAGAAAACTAAAGAGGAAATATCACACGCGTGGAGACAAAATGAGCACACGTGACCTGGGAGTTTAACCCCAGTCTCGATGTAACTGCAATTAGATAGCAATTAGTTTGTTTCTTTTGTATAAAGAGAGGTTTGTATGCCCAAGTGAGGTTGTTGTGAGCTAGTAGGAGAATTCTGATTTTGTAATTGTTGTTTGATTTAGTTGTAGCCCGTTTCTCTTTTGAATGAAGATAACATAGTAAAATTGATCCAATGTATGGTGTGAATATTTTTTTCAATTTCCCTGTTGTTGTTATTAATCTTTTCAAGAATGAATGATTCTTGCTACGAGTGTATATAGCTTTGAAATGCTTGCATAAAATTTAAATCGTTTTTCTTCGTGAGTCGGTGCAAGGTGTGCACACAGTCTGTAAGGAGTGCATTGATAGGGTTTGTTTCGACTCATAAAGCTCAAAAGAAATAGCGTAAGATTTCCTTTGCAGGTAGTGAAAAATAACTGCTGCAAGGAGTGCACAGTCGTCCGCAAGAATCCAAATCTTGCATAAGAATCTGCTGCAAGGAGTGCACAGATCCATAATTTGACTCAGTGTCGAAGCGACTCCGCAAGAAGTCGAAGGACTGGAACAGAGGAACGCCAGGAAGGCGAGAAGAATTATTTTCAAGAAATCTTTAAATCTGAGTTTGACGAATTTCTCGGAAAAGCAAGAAGTGCTTGGGAGATCGAAACCTTTGAGGATATCAAGCTTAGAAGGGATAACACTTTACAAAAAGTGTGGACGAGATCCAAGAAACGGACTTGCAGGAAGGACAAAGGTCGAAGCCTTTGCATCTTTCGAAAATATTCTAAGACTGAAGAAAGCATAAGCTCAGAAGGGATAACACTTTACAAGAAGTGTGGACGAGATCCAAGAAACGGACTCGCAGGAAGGACAAAGGTCAAAGCCTTTGAATCTTTCAAAAATCTTCTAAGTCTGAAGAAAGTGTAAGCTCAGGGGGAGAGATCTGGACCGTCCGATCAGCATCCAGAGAACAAGGAGGAAAGATATCAACTATTCAATCTGAGCACCAAAGAAAAGATCTTAGTCATTCAGTCAGAGCACAAAGAAAGGATCTCAGTGGACCGATCCGTGCGCAAAAGGATCATAGTCGTCCTATGAAGGTAAGGTGCACTAACGGTAAACCTTTGAAAGTATACAGGAGAATCAGACTTGTGAAGTTCTGAAATCATCGGGACCATCCATCATCAAGAAGGACATGTGGCGAGAGATCAACATTTTGCTGACTCGTGACTCAGAGAAGTCAAAGGAAAAGTTATAAGAACTCGTGAAGTGTGAAATCATGATTTGATCACAGTCGTTGATTGAAGGAGGGAGTTGGACCGTAGATCTGGTCCCGAAAAGTTCGCAAGTTCAGGAATCGGGAGAAGGGAGGGAGTGATCCTCCAACTTCGCGAAATGCGAAGTCCTGATCTGCGAAGAATTGATCTGGACCATCGGATCACAGAGAGTTGAGGACCGTTGATCTGATGCGAGAATATTTCGGGAACTCAAAAATCGGGAGTCGGGAGGAAGAAGGAAGCCAACTTCCAAAGTCGCCAAACGCGAAATATCGAGTTTGTGAAGGAGATCTGAACCATTGAAGCATGAGAAGCCTCGGACCATCGATCTGAGATGAACGAAGTCGGGAGTTTGGATATCAGGAGAAGGGAAGTGCGCAGTCTTCCAACTTCGCGAAACACGAAGTCTTGATATGCGAAAAGGAGATCAGGATCATTGGATCGCAGGGATTGTGGACTGTTGATTTGGTGATCAGAACTCGCAAGTTCGGATTTTGGAAGGATGATCAAGCGAACTTCATAATACGCAAAATCGCGAAACGCCTTTTGAGTTAGGCGAGTGGTCATAGCGAAAGGTCACATTGGTGAAGGAGAATAGAGGGGTTGGCACACGCTAGGCTCATGTCGGGATTTCGTAGGTCGGGGGAGTCGAGGTGACTCACACGCAAAGACCCGATACGCGAAGTCGTGACGCATCTTTCAATTAGGCGATTGGTCACAACCTTGGCCACGTAAAGAGAGGGGTTTAACCAGGAGAACTAGCGCCTATTTACACAAAGGTTTTAGAAGGCGTTAAGGATAAAGTCGTGGGTTCCATATAACATGTGCTTTAAGGGAAAGGGGGTCTGTTAAGTGGATTTGAGGTTCTTGAGGGGCCAAAGAGTCAATCAGACTCAGTTTCTTGATTGATCCTAGACCGGGAGGTCGCGTAGCCCTTAGGAGAGAATGGGGTGTCTGCATCAAGTGGTATCAGAGCTAATTTCGTCTATAGATTGCAGGCGAAGGAGATAGAGAGGACAGTCGGACTACATCAAGTAGTATCAAGAGTTGAACTGTGTCTACAGATTGTAGACAAAGGCGAGAAGGTAAAAATAAATAGTCTGATGACATCAAATGGTATCAGAAGCTGGAGTTTTCTTGTAGAAAAGCAGGTGAAGGAAGACAGAGTACCGATGCTCTATGAAGACTATTGCAAGGTGTGTAGAAAATGGTAGATATCCAGGAGGGCTAAAGACAGAAAATATGGCTACTGAAGGCCATGAGTGTGGTCGAAGAGGATTCCACGAGAAGAAAAGTAAAGCAGAAATTGATGAGGAACTCATTGAGATAAGAGAAAGAATGAACAGTTGATATTGAAGATGCAGCAGGAATAAAAGGTACGTTGGAGGTACGAATGGCCTCTGAACAAGAAGGTAAAATGGCTTGTTCAAAAGTTGTTGGTCAAAAAATAGCAACAAGGGTGGAGGAAGTGGCTGAGGCATGCTGAAAACCTCAATGACACAGAGGAAGAGCTGGTTTTCATTTGTGAACCAGAGACTAGGAGAAATCTCAGTGATGATGAGGAAGGGATATCAGTTACAGCTCTCATAAACTGCCAGGAGGGCAGAGATGAATTTTCAAATTGCCAGGTGGGCAATGATATGAGATCAAGTGAGTATCTCTTAGACTGTCAGGAGGACAGTAGTGGAAATTCATATTGCCAGGTGGACCGTGAGATGGGTGTTAATGTTTATGCCATTATTATAGTTATTTGCATTTCAATAGATAAGAGCAACATAAGAACAAGATCACTGAGAAATACACATTCACAAGAGACACAGCATTTATCCTAGGAAACCCTCTAGGGGAAGAAACCCCAGCAAAAACTTCCTTATCATAAATTGCTAATACAATGTCAAGAGATAACTCAAACCAATACACATAGTCCTCTCCAAAAGATGCGCCACTCTTCTCCCTCTCTCCTTTTCCGGTAACAGATCAGAACTTGTCTCTCAAACTGAGCAAGTGAGTTGTTTTCAAATGAGGCGCTAGCCTCCTTTATTTATAGAAGTTATGGCATGTGTGAAGTGTCTCTTCACTGGCAGGGTCGACTTCTTAATCTGGGTGGGTAAACCCACCTTTATTATATTTTTGGGTCTCAATAATAACTGCTAGGGTTGACTTCTTATTCTACCTATTACAATTGTCCGATGACCAATCTGCAAAAGGGGATTTGGTCCTAAAACAATTACAGACATGATTAATCCACAATGGGGATTAATCCAATGAATAAAATAACAATAATAATAAGAATACTCTTCGCAGTTACATTATTACAACACTCCCCCTTAACAAGAAGGATCTTCTTCACAGCATCAGGCGAGAGAGGTCGGCATCATCAGTGGCATCAGGAGGACAGTATCGTCAATATCATCTTGAAACATTGGCTAGCACATTTACGAGTCATCGAAAGTTTTCTTCATCGGCAGCATCATCATTCTCGAAAGAATTCCATCATCATCTGCATCAATATGTATCAATAAAAATGATACCTCATCACAACACTAGGCTGGCACATCACAGTACTACATTGGCTCAATGTCACAACTGATAAGTTGGTAGCTCAGTGTCAGTCGCATCTTGCTTTACGTCTAACAACAAGGTTAGAAGCAAGGAATCATCTTGCTTTACGTCTAACAACTAGGTCGGAAGCAAGGAACACATGAACATCTTGCTTTACGTCTAACAACGAGGTCAAAAGCGAGGAATCATCTTGCTTTACGTCTAACAACTAGGTCAAAAGCAAGGAACACATCAACATCTCGCTTTACGTCTAACAACAAGGTCAGAAGCAAGGAATCATCTTGCTTTACGTCTAACAACTAGGTCAGAAGAAAGGAACACATCAACATCTCGCTTTACGTCTAACAATGAGGTTAGAAGCGAGGAATCATCTTGTTTTACGTCTAACAACTAGGTCAGAAGAAAGGAACACACAGCATCATGCTTTACGTCTAACAGTGAGTTCAGAAGCAAGGAACACACAGCGTCATGCTTTACGTCTAACAGCGAGGTCAGAAGCAATGACTCATCTTGCTTTACGTCCAACAGCGAGGTCAGAAGCAAGGAACACACAGCATCATGCTTTACGTATAGCAGCGAGGTCAGAAGCAATGACTCATCTTGCTTTACGTCTAACAGCAAGGTCAGAAGCAAGGAACACACAGAGTCATGCTTTACGTCTAACAGTGAGGTCAGAAGCAATGACTCATCTTTCTTTACGTCTAACAGCGAGGTCAGAAGCAAGGAACACACAGTGTCATGCTTTACGTCTAACAGAGAGGTCAGAAGCAATGACTCATCTTGCTTTACGTCTAACAGCGAGGTCAGAAGCAAGGAATGAATATATATACTCCCCCTTTCAGGGAGGGTCCTTTCGGACTATACCAAGCTTATCTCGAAAGTGTTCAAACTTTACATGAGATAGAGGTTTGGTCAACACATCAGCAACCTGTTCATTCGTGCTAATGTATTGGAGCTTCAAGGCTCCTCTCTGTACCATGTCGCGGATGAAATGATAGCGGATTTCTATGTGCTTCGACCTGTCGTGGAATACAGGATTCTCTATCATCTTTATGCAGCTCTGGTTGTCACATAGAATCACGGTTTCTCTCATCTCCAAGTCAAATAGGCCAATCAGCAACTTTCGAAGCCATATAGCTTCGCAGCTAGCAGAACATGCGGCAATGTACTCTGCTTCCGCTGTGCTGAGAGAAATACTGGATTGCTTCCTACTCTGCCACGAGATCATGGCTGATCCCAAACTGAAATAGCATCTGGAAGTGCTTTTTCTGTCAGCAACGCTTCCTGCCCAATCTGCATCAGTATATCCATTCAATGTGAAGTCATGATCTCCATCATAGTTGAGACCATAATCCATTGTACCTTTAAGGTACCTCATCACATGTTTTTCAGCCACTAGGTGAACATGTCTGGGCTCTACCAGAAATTGACTCAAGGTGTTCACTGCAAAACAGATGTCTGGTCTGGTATTCATCAGGTACATCAGTGATCCAATAATCTATCTATACAGTGTGGCATCTATCAAGTCTGACGAAGAATCGACCAGGAGCTTTAGCTTCGCTTCCATGGGTGTATTCATGGACTTGCATTCTAGCATGTCGAATCTCTTTAAGATTTCGACCGTGTACTTCCCTTGATTAAGGAAGATCCTTTATGGACTCTGCCATACCTCAAGACCTAAGAAGTAATGCATTAGGCCAAGGTCTTTCATTTCAAATTCTGCGGCAAGTCTCTTTTTACATTCAACTATGAGCTTTTCTTCTCTAGTTAGGAATAAGTCATCTACATACAGTAGTAAGATTACTGGTTCATTATCCATAATTTTGAAGTAGAGATTTGAGTCTGCTTTACTCTTGGTAAAGCCTAAGCTCGTCAAGAAACTGTCTATACAGCCATACCAAGCTCTGGGAGCTTGCTTCAATCCGTA
>ML805222.1:24438-60346 GCA_009831015.1 Picea engelmannii | reverse complement strand
AGTGGAAAGGATCTAGAATCCTTGCCCATTATCCAAAATAACAAATTACACAAGTGTGAGACCCTAGGTCTCCTTTGATTCACTCAACTTTGATGAAGTCATGGGTGACTTCATTTTCATGAGCCTATGCTCCTGCATCAATAACGAATATGCCCATGGAAAATAATGTAAATATTTGCGACATATAATCATGGATGATTTTAAGGATGGAAATTTATATAAAAATGTAGAAACCTAGGCTAATCTCACTAGTCCTTAATATGCAAAGTATAAAATGTTTGGTGATAGTTTTGTAAAATTATTCAAATTTCTAAGGATTTTATATAGTTTCTATAAAATTTTGGCGATTTTTATGGTAAAATAATGTTATTTTATGGAATTTGGGTGAATCGGTTTTAGAACAAATGGAAATTGGTGAATCATTTTTTGGGAAAAACCATGAAAAATTATCCCATTGGCGAAATTTAGCCCCTAAAATCATCTATGATGATATAATTGGACGAGAAAAGAGTATTTCTATTAATGTAATCAACAAAAGTACATAGGTGAAAAACTTTTGTAACGACACGTATCGGAACTGAGAAACCAAGTCCCTCCAGTTGGGCCTTTACCACTTCAATTCTCCATAAAGGCAAGCTCACAAGTAGTAGGAGTTAATGAGGTTCTCCATATCAACATAGGAAGATCTCGGGGGATGAACATAAGGAGTTCATACTTTCAAGGACAAAGTGATGCAGACTTAATAAGAAGTGAAATTTCTCCAGAGTGTCGTTTCTCTCAATGATGTGCGTGTTCAAGGCCTGTATATGGCTCAATTTATAACCTCCAAATGGAATTGAAGGGTCATGTCAGAGCGTTTCCAGTATATGGAAGGTCAAGGGTCATGGATCTCATGACATGGCATGGAAACATGACATATTTTTAGTTTTTGAGCACAAACCCGATGTGCGCAGGCTGTAATGGAGCAACTTGCATATATGTGAGCTGTTTAACTGGGGCCCGCATATATGGAAAAAATGTATTTTTAGTTATGGAGTGAACAAAATGGGGTAGTGTGAGTCTGTAGAGGGAAACATCGTTAAAGTTTTTTTCTTAATCTATTATTATTAATCTTCATTATAACAACAACATAATACAAATCTTACTGAAAGAAACACAATCACATAGTACATAAGCATTTATCCTGGGAAACCCTTAAGGGGAAGAAAACCCAACAAAACTTCTTTAATATAGATTCAATAACCAAGCACAGTGTCTCTCACAAGAGAGATCTGACTAAATAGAAGATCCACCAGAAACCCTAACTAGAACATAGTAGCGCACCACTTAGACCAAGATAGTCCTTCACCAAGATAACCTTCACCTTTACTGAGATACTCTTCCTTGTAGCTGCGTCACTCTTAGACTTGCACACTTGATCAAGAGAGCTTGATGAGTGTGTGTACAAACGAGGTGCTAGGCCTCTTATAAATACAAGTTGTGCCCCCCCAACAATTAGGTCAAGGCTGACTTGTCCACTTTACCTTTTTAATTTACATTTGTCTTGTTTAGGCACAATAGGGCCGACTTGTCAATATATATATTTTATCTTTTTCTTTATCCACAAAAGGGGATAAGAATATTCTTTGCAGTTATACAATATTTTAACACTCCATCTTAACAAGATGAATATTCTTTATCTTTTGACAAGTTACTGTATGCCATCATCAACTGAACAATATTATCTGGGAAATATCATCAACTGGATAATCATCATCAACTGGACAACGACATCAATTGGATAACATCATCAACTGGGCAACATCATCAACTGGGCAACAACATCAACTGGATAACATTATCGACTGGGCAACATCATCAACTGGGCAACAACATGCATCAATATAATCCACTTGGTCGTCTGGTATCACAATCACTGACTGGTTCTCCAGGAATCCATATTAAAGAAGTTTTGTTCTTTTTATCTTCGCACAAAAGATACTCTTTCTTTCTTTCATCTTCACGCATAAGATACTCTTTCTTATCTTCACACAGAAGATATTCTATGAGTTTTGTCATTCCTTTTATGTTCTCCCTTCTCTTGTAATCTTCTATCTCACCCATCCACTGGGGAGGACTACTACCATAGCTTCACTCCTAGTCATCCCACATGAACTAGAGAAGCTAAGATTCTAGCTTGGGAAAGACTAGACTCCCTTTCCATGATCCACACAAGATCACGACACAAATCTCAAGAGCCAACTAACCATTCCACATGGTCAAGGTTTGTGTTCCAGGCTACTCAATCCTTGGCCAGAGGAGAGTATCTGCATGTTTCCCCTTGGAGAAACATCCACACTCCTCTCTACGAGGGTGGTCACACCCCTCTCTACAAGGGTATTCTAGCATGTCCCTAGAGTATCCAAAACTCACACTTGGACAGAGGCCAAACTTAGCAAATTTCTCATTCCTGTTCTGTACGAAGGTCTCTTCTCTTTTCCTTTTCTATGAAGGTCTACTTGTGGGATTGCTCATTCCTTCTCTACAAAGATCTCTTCCTTCTCTACGAAGGTCTACCTGTGGGATTGCTCATTCCTTCTCTACGCATGTCTCTTCCTTCTCTATGAAGGTCTAGCTATGGAATCTGAAAAATCTCTTGTGGTCCAAAATATTTCCATGATATAATACCATGCTACCCATCTGTTGGGCACCATCCATCTACTGGATAACTTTCATCTTGATCAAAATATCTCATTACTCATCCACTAAGTAAACTGTTCCATGGACCACTGCTTTCCTAACCGATCCTCCATTTCGAACTTGGAGACATCGCTCCCTCTTGCACCAAACTAAGAGCTTCTTTAATTATGTAACATCCGATAATCATCGCCCTTGAAGTTCTCTTATGTAATATCTTGGGTGCCTTCTTGAGTTCGAACATTTATTTCTTTCTGTCTTCATACTGGATCAACCTGCTCCCTCTGCATCTTTATGAGAACAATACTAGAACAACCTGCAGTTACCTGCATCTCATCAACTATATCTGAGTATCCATCTTTCTCTTGATCTTGAACATTTATGTTCTGCATCTTTAGGAACCTCCTGCTCCTATATAAATATTGGATACTGTCTGGTCTTTACTGACTGTCACCATATCATAAGTCCTTCTCATGCTGTCTAACTTCTGCAAGTCAAGGCATAAGTTCTTTCTTCCGAGACCTGTAAACTTACTTAAAGTATGCTTTATGAGATATGTCACTTAGCCAATCAATCAGTAACAATAAGCAGTAATCAAATAAAACTATATCATGATTTCTATCAAAGTAGTACACATCTTTTCTTAAGTAAAACTTGTTCAACCATGTACACATTTGAAACCCTAATCATGAATAAGACTTTTGAACTCTTTTTTACTCTAGCTATGAAATTACCAAATTTTTCCTTACTATCATAACTAAACACATACCTTTGTCACTCTCATGAGTGATCATATCTGAAATAAATATTTTATCTCTTTCTTTATCCTCTTCTTTGATATTTCATAAGTCTGCATAGACACTGAAGTAAAACGAGGTTAATTAACATTCTCACAAAAATCTAACTTGTAATGATAAAGTATTAAAGTAAACAAGATACTAAAACATGAATACTTATCTTTTGTTTTTGTGTGGGGTGGCTCCATGGACTCCACCATTTGCTATCTTTCTTCTGGTTCTAGTATACCCACTGTAACATGTTCTAGGAGATCATTCTCATCTAGAATCATCTGCAACCTATGATTCCAAGATCTGAAGTTTCCAAATCCTTCCAGCCTGTCTTCTACCCTCATACCGGTAGCCATTCTTTCTTGCAGTAGAAACCCTAGCCGTCCGAGCTATAGAAATTATAAAAAAATCAAATTTCTTGGATCTGAAAAGTGAACTCACCAAAATATGCGCTGGACTGAGGCGAGTATGCTGGTATAGTCAGTTTCTGAAAATACCAATTTTTGACACTTGAAACTGGACCAACGGATTTATGGATTGGTGCTTCTGGTTTTCTAGTGCTTCTGGTTTTCTGGTACTTCTGGTTTCCTGGTACTTCTGGTTTTCTGGTACTTCTAGTACTAGTGAAAACTAGGGTTTCACTTTCTGAGAGTTCTATCCATTGAAAAAGGTGTGCTGAAGGTGCCAATGAGTTCCTTAGGCTAGGGCACACTTTTCTAGATGATCTTTGGGCTGAAATTCCTCTTTAATAAAAAGCCCTAATTTTCTTGTACGACAACAATGCCGTTTTTCTTTTTCTATGAAAGATGCTCTCTTCAGCTTAGCTCTGAAACCATGTTAATGTTTCTTTCTTAATCTGTTATTATTAATCTTCATTATAACAGTAGCATAATAAGGATCTTACGAAAGAAACACAATCACATAGTACACAAGCATTTATCCTGGGAAACCCTCAAGGGGAAGAAAACCCAACAAAACTTCTTTAATATAGATTCAATAACCAAGTATAGTGTGTGTCACAAGAGAGATCTCACCAAACAAAAGACTCACCAGAAAGCCTAACCAAAATAGAGTAGTGCACCACTTAGACCAAGATAGTCCTTCACCAAGATAACCTTCACCTTTACTGAGATACTCTTCCTTGTAGCTGCGTCACTTCTCCTTGTAGCTGCATCACTCTCAGACTTGTGCACTTGATAGAGAGAGATTGATGTGTGTGTGTACAAATGAGGTGTTAGGCCTCTTATAAATACAAGTTGTGCCCTCCCAACAATTAGGTCAGGGACGACCTGTCCACTTTACATTTTTAATTTACATTTGTCTTGTTTAGGCACAATAGGGCCGACTTGTCAATATATATATTTTATATTTTTCTTTATCCACAAAAGGGGATAAGAATATTCTTTGCAATTACACAATATTTTAATAAAGGAAAGTACATGTGAGGTAAAGAAGAGTGCTAGAGACAAAATATTTGGTAAAATACCTGAAACTACTATTGTTGTCCTAGACTTTGCAGAGCCAGAGGATGTTATGATCATAAACACTAGGAATAAATCCTATGCTCCGAAAGGTAAATATGACCCTCCTCGCACGTCTTCAAGCCCAAGCTCATCTTCACCAGCTCTTACTATTCAGGTTTCTAAAGCTCTTGACAGTCATGGAACTACCTCCCCTCTTCCCTCTTCCAAATACAACATTCTCAATCAATTAACTAATATTAAAGCTGATGCTACCCTCCTAAACATGGTTGCCGTCCCTGAGAAACAAAAGAATTTGAAATTTTTTATGGAAGGGAAAGCTTCCATTGTAGCCAACCTCTCTGAAGAGGTATATGAAGAGGATTCAACTGTAAATAAAGTAGGTGTACATAACTTTAGACACCCTATAAAAAATCCCCCGTTTTTTATTTCTGTAAAGATTATGGACAAAATAGCCCATTGTTGTCTCATTGAAAACGGTTCGGGCCCAAGTGTAATGTCGAAGATTATTATGGAAGAGCCAGGCTTGTCTTGTACAAATGAAAATGCCAGAAGTGTGCTCTCTTATAATAGTTTACAAAAAATCACCATAGGTGAAATCAAGGACGTGACCTTGGCTTTGTGCACGCATCCTGAAATAAGAACAACCCTTAATATTCAGGTAATTGATATGTCAGTGAGTAATTACTTGATCATCTTAGGAAGAGATTGGCAATCTTTGGCGAGTGGATACCTCTCGCTCAACGGGACACACTTATCCGTTCCTTGGAATGGTAAAAACATCATAGTCCTAAGGGAGGGAAGGATTTCACCTTATATAGAAAGCATCCGACAACCTAATGTGAATTATATCGAGGAGGACCTATGAGTGTATTCCATCTTCGCAGATGAGGACAACACTACCTTGGAACAAATCGACATAGAAGATGGGATGTGGCATATGCACTTTGATGGTTCATGCTCCAATGAAGGAAACAGAGCTGGTATTATCTTGTACTCTCATGTGGGTAAAATTCATAAGTTTTCCTATAGGTTAGAGTTTGCTTGCACAAACAATGTCACTGAATTTGAAGCGTTATTGCAAGGCATTGAAAATGCCTATAATATAGGTTGTGGTCACCTTACAGTTTTTGGGGATTCCGAACTTGTTGTAAACCTTGTACGTAAGATATATTCTCCTAGCAAAAAGTTAATGAAAAGTTACACCCAAACTGTTTGGGCACTTATCTCGAACTTGCTATCTTTCAACATCACTCATGTTAAAAGGGAATTGAACTCAATGACTGACAGGTTAGCTATTTTTGCAGCCTCTCCTACTCGACAACTTCTGCCACAAAGACCTGATTGCACATTTCAATCTTTGTATCATCCACATATCCCTAACAATGTAGAGTCATGGCAGGTCTTCCCTAGTGATGAGAGCATCTGTGCTTTCATCCAAAATGAACCTTATAAGCCTAAGGAAATTATATCAATGGAAGATAACAAAATTTCGAAGGGCTTGACTCCTCTAGAAAGTTCATTTTCATCGAGTGATGTAGGCAACAAAGAAAAACATAAAGATGAGTCGAAAAGGAAAGTGGGTGAAACCATTTCCTTGAACATTTTGATACCCGATTTTCCAAAGAACGTTAAAATAAGCGCCCAATGTTCTAATGAAGAAAAAATGAAGTTCACTGATTTTCTTAGTGAATTTCAAGATGTTTTTGCTTGGTCTTATGATGATCTTCATGGTTTTGGTCCTGCTCTTATATAACATGACATTCCTATCAAGGAAGGAATAAAACCAGTTAGGCAAAAACAAAGACCCATTAACCCTGCACTGGAAGCAACTATTCGAAAGGAGTTGGAAAAACTCTTGAAGTCTGGGATAATTTTCCCTGTTAAGTATTCTGAGTGGGTTTCTAATTTGGTTCCCGTTAGGAAAACAACAAGTCAAATTAGATTACACATTGATTTTCGCGCATTGAATGGGGCCAATATTAAAGACCATTTTACTCTCCCTAATATGGAAATGATTTTGTAGCAAGTTGTAGGGTCACAAATGATGTCCTTATTTGACAGTTTTTTGGTTACAATCAAATCAATGTAAAAATGACAAATAAATATAAAACCACTTTTATTTCACGTTGGGGCACTTTCTCTTATGAGAGTATGCCTTTTGGCTTATCTAATGCAGGTGCCACTTTTCAAAGAGCTATGCAAATAGCTTTTGACAATTTGATTGGTAAAATTTTCCAGATTTATCTTGATGACTTAATTGTGTATTCTAAAAACCGATCAGATCATTTTGGTCATCTTAGAAAGATTCTCGTGCGATGCAAAAAATTTGGCATTTCTTTAAATCCTTCTAAGTCTATTTCCGACGTTACCAAGGGAAAGCTCCTTGGGTACATTGTCTGTAGGTTTGTTCCTAATTTTGCTGTAATGGTCAAGCCAATTCATAATCTTCTTAAGAAAGATCGTTCCTTTTATTGGGCAGATGATGTCGAAAATGCTTTCGTAGGGATCAAGAAGGAAATCAGTTCCGCACCGGTTTTGGCGAATCCAGATTTTGAGAAGGAATTTATGATATATACTAATGCCACAGAGGAAGCAATTTTTGTTATCCTCATGCAATGTGATGACTAAGGTAATGAAAAACCAGTGGCTTACATGAGATAAAGCTTGTCAGATGATGAGTTTAAATATTCTTTTATTGAAAAGCATGCTTTCGCTCTTGTTAAAGCTGTTGAATTTTTTTTCCATTCATCTTAGGTAAGCATACGCTGGTAAAAGTCCCTTTACCTGCTGTCAAGTTTTTACTCTCACAGACTTATCTTTAAGGAAAGCTTGCACATTGGCTTGCCAAGATTCATGAGCATGATCTAACCATCATGACTTCTAAAACTATCAAGGGACGTGACTTAACCCTTCTCTTAGCTCAGCATGCTGAAATAAGTGAAGAAATTGATGAACAAGATAGCTCCCTATCAACATTGTTTTACATTGACAATCAAATCCTTCCGATGGATGAACATCCTTGGTATAAAGATTTGGTTTATTACTTGAAAAATCAAAGATGTCTAGATAACTTATATACCCATCAAAGAAGAAGGCTCAGTCTCGAATCTTCTAGATACGTCATTATAAGAGGCTTGTTGTTTAGGATATTTGTCGATGGTATGTTACTTCGTTGTGTGAACAATGAGGAAGCACATAAATTGTTACAAGAGACTCATGGATCTGCAAATTCTGTTATTCATGTAGGAGGTCACTTTTATGCTAAAACTATTTCTTTTAAGATTATCAGGAAAGGGTACTATTTGCCTTCAATCTTTCGTGATTCTTATAATTTTTCAAGATCTTGTGACAAGTGCCAAAAGTTTGCTGGAAAAGAACGCCTTTCAGCCATGCCTTTACAACCTGTCCTCCCTGACTTTCCTTTTTCAAAATGGGGTTTAGAATTTATTGGTTCTATTAATCCTCCATCTTCAACAGGGAAGGTCTTTATCTTGACTGCCACAAACTATTTTACAAAATGCACTGAAGCTGTCCCGCTTAAGCATTCACAGGATGAGCATGTGATTTCTTTTCTTGAAACTAATATTATTTCCAGATTTGGTCTTCCTTTTGAAATCATTACAGACAATGGTGACGCTTTTATTTCTGCTAAACTGACCCAATTTTTAGCTAAATTGGGAGTTAAACATTTTACCTCATCAGCTTATTATCCCCAAGGAAATGGGCAGGCCGAGTCTACAAACAAGAATCTGGTGAGAATTATCAAGAGGCTCATTGAAGATAAGCCTCGTCAATGACACACTCTCCTCACTTACTCCCTTTGGGAAGATCGCACTACCACCAAGGTGAGCACTGGTTGCACTCCTTTCCTTTTGTTTATGGTCTAATGGAATCCAAGACATTGCACGAATCCCAATGTGTGAATATATTTCTTGTCGTCGAACACAAGGGAAACCCCCCAGTCAACGACCAATGGAGAGATGCCATCTGCTGGATTCAAGGTCACCTACCAATGATGAAAGTAGGCCCAGGGTGCAAGGTAGGACAATAGCTTCGTGTGTTTCTGAGGTTCATTTGTAAGGGGATGGCCAACATGCAAAGTCAAGGAGTTCTGAGGAATGGCTGACACACACTTAGACTTCCTTTGAACAATAGCATGAGACAAATGAATAAATTATCAACATAGACTTAACATTGATCATTGACAAAAATTCGTGACATAGGAGGCATCAACAAACTCTCCATAGCAACTGGAAGAGTAACTGGTCAGAGGAGTATACTCTAAGTAACAAGCTCAACTTCGTAAGGTCCTGCTAAACCCAAACCTTGGATGAAATGGACTAAAAAAATTGTGCTCTTTTCAAAGGCGATGCAACTGCTATCGATAGGAGGTAATATTCGTTTCCCACCCAACTTTTTTGTTTTTTCATAGGCAAAGAAATGCTATGATACATGAGAGGAAATGAGTGTCGTGATTAAGAAATTAGTTCCGAGCAACATAACATACCTATGCTAAATGCAGGGAAGTGCATGTGGGACATGGACACTCGAGGGGATGTTTCATTTATGGGTAAAGGGATGTCAAGTTGCAAAGGATATATAGAAGGCACTGCTTGGCTAATGATGAGAATTGTTGGGGAAAAATGTATTATAATGAGAAAGAGGGAGTCGGTATTAGGCTCAACAATGCAAGCACGATAACGTGATGTAATTACAACTTAACTCAAAAATGTCCTTTTTCGTAGATTTAGTCCCCAAGGCCCGAAAAAATATAAAATAATACCCAGGAGAACTCTTCTAGCCAAAGTTGACTAGAGTATTCTTTTTTCGTACGTAGTCTATTTGGTTCAGAAAAGGGTTAAACTTATACCAAAATAGATGTCCTTTCAAAGCCATTTAACGAGTGTGAAAGACACAAGTTCACTCGACAATATTTTCATGTTTAAGGAGTCTTGAAACTAGCTTAACCAAGACTCGAAAAGTACAATATGTATAGAGGACCACACAACCTTGCAACTTATGCATAGTAGTTCTCCAGGTTGGGCCCATTGCTAGGCCCAGGCCAAGGGATTTTTTGGTAATCAACTTGTTAAGTTTCCAATTTAGGAAGAGGTCGAAAATCCAAAATCATAGCTTCAAGAATAGCCTCATCTGAAGGAAACTCAACATCCATGAAATTGGGGCTCGACAACTCACAAATACTAGGGCTCGAGGTCTCACAAACAACAATATCATACTCAAGAGGAAACACCATATTACTTGGGCCCATAGGGGGAGGCTAGGGCTCCCATGCAAGTCTTCTATCGAAAGCCAACAACTCACTGGTAGATGACACAATCTTGGGATAACCCAAAGCTTTCCAATCCAAGGAGGATATAATACTTGTAGAGGATCCTTCATTTACAATACATCGACGAACGCCCATTATTTGAAAGGGTGTAGAAGAAGGAAGGCGAGGCTCTACAAGATCATTCCAATCAAAGGAAACCATCCTAAGACTTAGAGGGAGTGTACTCAAAGAGAGTGTAATGCTCCCTTGTTCAGAAGGTACACAACTGGAAATGCTAAGGACATGGTCGAAATACGCATCAGCCCCCAAAAGAAGTGTGGGATTGACCGAATATTGCATTGACAATGTCACTTACTTAGACTTGTCACTCTCAAAGAGAAGAGTGGGATCGACCGAAAATTGCATCGACATGACCACTTCTTCAACCGTTGGTTGAGTAGAATGCAAGACAACATGGTCAAGAGACGCATCACCCCCCAAAACAAGAGTGGTGTCGATCGAATATTGCATCGACATGACAACTGGTTGAATAGGATGTGAGACAACATGGTCAAGAGACACATCACTCCCCAAAAGAAGAGTGGTACTGGCCGAAGATTGCATCGACACAACCACTGCATCAACCAAATAAGGGTTATATTTTTGGGAAACCAAAGACGACTTAGAACCAAAAGGGCCATCAGGAAATGACCGTGCTTCTCGTACCACGACAATAGTAGGGAACAAATGAGTTAGGTGACCTCCTTTACAAAATATACAAAGGAACTTGGGCTTATGTCCTATACGTCTAGGCTTCTTAGTCATATCAATGCCCCCATCATTACTTGTAGTGGTTGGTGACATGCTCCCATCATGACTTGCAGATGTTGGTGATGTTAAAGGCTGTGAAGGTATCATCCCAAATGGGAACGCTTGCAAGGAGAAAGTGATATGATATGAATTATCCATGTGAGGATATCCATTTCCCTCTAATGAAGGAAGTCCATGCGGGGGGTTTCCCATATTATAGAATGGGTTCCACCCTGATGTAATATCAAAGGTTGGAGGAGGATTTTCCATAAAAGAAGCATTCGCGGGAAAATTCATTGTAGACGACTGATAAACGGTTGAGATATATGAAGTATAAACACTGCCCATATGTGCATTCCACCCTTGAGAATTATAGCTAAGATTGGGTCCAGAGGAAGAAGGATTCCAACTCCCCATTGTAGGAAATGACTGAGAGACATACCCCCCACCCAGTGGGAAAGGATCGCAAGGAGGCGACGTGCCCCCCATCCTAAAACTAACATCGATGTTGGGTGTCAAAAAGGAGGATGACATGTACGAAGAAATATCGGGCATATCAGAAGAGAAAGGATTAGAGGTCGAAGGCATTAGCTGAGTACTATGATAAGGAATCCCCATCAAAAAGGTGCCAGAGGGAACATATATCGATGGTGACGAAGTCATAATATTCAGAAATATAAAAGGATGCATCCCCATGAGTTGAGCTCATGAAATGGGTAGCGCTAATTGATGGAGTCAGGGGGGTTAATCCACCAACCATAACGGAGGTTGGAGTCATAAAAGTAATCATAATAGGAGGATCGTGAGCCTAAGAGGTGGAGATATATGTACCATGTTTATTAACTCTACGCCTTTTGGGAGGAGGCTTCGGTAACATACCAAACTATGGTACTTGATTCAACGGATGGCGAGACCGACGGGGAGTCTAGTCTCACTCCACTATGACTCAAAACTTGTGACACAAAGTGAAATCCTAAGGCCAACTAATATACAAAGAGAACACTCCTAAATAAAGCTAAAGGACAATACACACAAGCAAGATATCATGGCTAAAGGGACCTCCTGAACTAAAGAAGGTATGCCTCTCCCAAGAGGGTCTCGAACAATAGAGTGGATGTAACAAAATCAATTATAAGGACCCTCGTGGGATTCACAGTGTAGTCGGTCAGATTCCTTCGGAGATAAAATCCTCCATAAATTTTGTGTGTTGTTCGATCCCTATCTGACTCAAGGTACCTGCAAAATAACCCCTGCAAGCAACCTATGTGGCTAACTAGGTCAAGAAACTAAAGTCACCACGGTATAATCGATGCTCAAGTGAGCAGTCGTATGTCCAGTCCACCATATGGGAAGGGTAGAAAATCTTGAAATCTCAAAATCACCGCCTCTCAAGGAGGCAAAGGCACTAGCAAAACCACTAGATATGAATAGAACCCCAAAAATATCTCTAACACTAGGAATGTATTATAGGGCTATCTCTACAACCAACTTCAAGCGACCTCGTGCTTAACTCTGGTGTGAGAGGAGCCTCCTGAGGACACCAATTACACAATGGTTTTCACCACTCCCTGTTCAGACACATACATTGAGTTTTATAGCCTTGGATAATTTTACTCACAAAATCCTATTCCAAGGCCCTAGGTCCTACACTTGTTTGTGTACCCTGAAAAATAAAATCCTTTCGAATCAATTTTAATTATTCAACGTTAATTTAAATGGCTTCTGCTTACTCAAGAGGTGTGATCGTGAAACTGATGGTATGCCGACTCATCATAAAAAAAGAAAATATAAAAACAATGCTAATGACTAGTCTTGATTTTCAAAGATATGGTGTGCTTCTAAATGTTGTTATTCGAAAGCAATCTCTAAAATTTCAATGAAGTGCAATCTTTCCTAACATGCCAAAACTAATGTAATGCAACCAAAAGTGCAAATGCTTTGGATAAAATGCAAAAAGAAAAATATTTTTCTATTTTCAATATATCGTAATGAAAATGCAAGGACTAAATAAACAACCTCCAAGCAGACCCTATTGCAAGCACAAAGAGACAAGCCAAGAAGACACTAATAAGCGACTACCCAGACCAGAATGCAAGGACAACAAAATGAGAAAAATGACATGAAATGAGTTTGCCCGAAATATTCACCAATAACGTGGCTTCTTATCACTCTATAGTCACTCAATAGTCAAGACAGAGACCCAAGAAGTATCAACAACCAACAAAAATCACCCAACAAACACTAAAATCATCCAAACAGACTCATAAAATAGTGTATGCGACTGTTCAGGGAACATAGGCGTATGTACACGCCCTAAGAACTGACAGCTCACGTATGTACGTGAATGCCAATGGAAAAACCGTGTATGCCAAAGAAGACGCTGCCAGGGAAAGGTTCAGGCCAAGAAACACAGATGAAAAGAAAAATAAAGGCTGTTAAGAAACATGAGACATATAAACTTAGGAAAACAAAGAGAAATGAAGGAGAAAAATCATCCAATACCCCAAAAGAGAGATATTCCCCAGCAGAGTTACCAATTCTGTTATGAGGAAAATATCTATGACAAGGGGCAAACCACAATAAATTAAACGACACCCAAAAATCAACTCTAAACTCAAGTATTCTAGATAAATATAAGTGATAACAAGAGAAGGCTAAGTGCCTACCTCATCCAGACGTTCAAAGAAGACCTTTCCTGAGCTCACACTCGAAAGCTTAATTCCTGCAACTTGTCCTCAATAATCAATATATACAAACATATAGAAATTATATAGAAAGTTAGCATATAAACTAGCATAATCCATTAACATGTATAACAAATATGCCCTTGGAAAATAATGTAAATATTTGTGACATATAATTGGACGAGAAAAGATTATTTTTATTAATGTAATCAACATAAGTACATAGGTGACAAAATTTTGTAATGACACATATCGAAACTGAGAAACCAAGTCCCTCTAGCTGGGCCTTCACCACTTCAGTCCTCGACAAAGGAAAGATCACAAGTAGTAGGAGTCAATGAGGTTCTCTGTATCAATATAGGAAGAACTTGGGGGTTGAACACAAGGAGTTCAGACTTTTAAGGACAAAGGGATGCAGACTCACTATGAAGTGAAATTTATCCAGAGTGTCTTTTCTCTCATTATGTGTGTGTTTAAGGCTTGTATATGGCTCAATTTATAGCCTCCAAATGGAATTGAAGGGTCAGGTCGGAGAATTTCCAGTATATGGAAGGTTAAGGCTCATGGATCTCATGACATGGCGTGGAAACCCGACATATTTTTAACTTTTTAGCACAAAACTCGATGTACGAGGGTTGTAATAGAGAAATATGCGTATATACGAGTTGTCTAACTGGGGCCCATGTATATGGACACAAATTTGTATTTTTAGCTCTGGAGTGAACAAAATGGGGGTAATGTGAATCTGCAGAGGGAAATGGAAGGCCATCAAATAAAGATGCATGGAGTGTGGAAAAAACTGCTATAACACCTTAAACATTACCAACATGAGGTATGGGAATTGATTAAGTAATTTGATGCATTTAATATCAATCTTATTCCTCACTCTTTAAATTATGATGATGATTTATTAACTAATGTAGCTTCTAGGTTTATTCCTTATGAGAATTTATTACCTTATACATTTTTTGTGGAACTGCTTTATAGACCTTCGATACCGGATATTGTAACCAACTGGAGGGTCTTCAACGATGATAAGAAGATTATTAGTTTCTTGCACCTGGAAGACACCTTCAAAGACTTCATTATAGAGGAAGATCAACATGATAGAGAACTTAATGCAAATGTTTTGGTCTCAATCAATCAATCAATAGAGAAAATCAAATTGAGGCCAATAAACAACATCCCCAAAAGTGTGATAAGACTAGAAAAACTCTATGACCTTCAAGACAAGTTTAATAACGTGACAAATTGAAAGACCAAAAGCTTATCAATGAAATTTGAAGTGATAAATTTGGGACATGAGAAAACACCCTAGACCATCAATTTGGGAAAGAAATGTTCCCCTGAACAAAGACAAGCATTCATCAAGCTATTTAAGGAATACAAAGATATATTCGCCTGGATGTATGATGATGTCAAGACATATGACACAAAGATTATTCAACATGTTATTCCTATGAAGCTATAAACCAATCCTTTTCAACAGAAGCTGAGGAAGATGCACCTGAGCTTGGAGCCACAAGTAAAAGTCGAGCTTAATAAGTTGTCATTTTCCATAATAATATTTCCAGTAAGGCATACACAATGGATCTCAAGTCTTGTACCTATAAGGAAGAAAAATGGAGATATGTGACTCTGTGTCGATTTCAGAAATATCAATAAAGCTTCAAAGAAAGACAATTATCCAGTGTCTCCTATGGAACAAATCTTGCAATCTGTATCTGGTTCAAAATGATCTCACTACTAGATGGTTTTTTCTGGTTACAACCAAGTTCATGTTTCCCATGATGGCCAACTAAAAACTGCTTTTAGGACTAAATGGGGAACATATGCATACAAAAAAATGACATTCATCTTGATCAACATTGGGGCAACCTTTTAAAGAGCAATGGAAATTGCTTTTATAGGCCCGATCGAAGATTGTGTAGTGGTTTGTTTGGATGCTGTTATTGTTTTCTCTAAAGACAAAAGGGATCATATAGCCTATTTGAGAAGAGTATTCAACATATGTAGGAAGTATGTTATATCTGTCAATCCCAAAAACTGTATTTTCGCATTTGATGAAGGTAGACTTACATGGTTCATTGTTTCCATACATGGTATGAGAATCGAACTTGAAAGCACTGAAGCTATTGCTAAAATTCCTCCTCCTCATAATAAAACATTGATGCAATATTTTCTTGAGAAGCTTAATTTTGTGAGGAGATTTGTCCCAATCTTCGCTGAAATAGTGAAACCCCTCCAAGATATGATAAAAAAGAACACAAAATTTAAATGGGGTCCTAGAGAAAATGAGTCTTTTGATAGAATCAAAGCAGAAATAGTACAAGCACCTGCATTGTTAAGTCTATACTTCAGTCAAGGGTTTATACTCTACACATTTTCCTAAGACATTGCATTTCTAGTTGTTCTAACGCAGAAGAATCAGGAAGGAGATGAATTATTGGTCACCTTCATGAGTTTAGGACTACAAGGAGTAGAATTGGACTACCCTGAAGTAGAAAAACAAGCTTTTGTTGTGTTTAAAGTTGTAAATTATTTCATACCTTACTTGATCAAGTCAAATACCAAGGTAATTGTCCCCTATCCTACCGTGAGAAATCTACTGATACAATAGGATTTGGGGGAAAAAGGAGCTAACTGGATAACATCCTTACAAGAATATGACCTCAAAATTAAATTGGTTGAAATCATGAGAGGTCAAGGATTGTGAAAATTAGCTACTGAGTTAGTAAGCAATGAAACACATGAGGATTTTTTGTATCAAGACTAAAGCCTATTTGAAAGAGAACTTTGCTACATCCCTGTAAATTCTGATCAATGGTATTATGAGATGAAATATTATCTAACACATGGAATTTCCCCTCATTGTTTAGATCCTAAGAATAAAATATACCTTAGGATTAAGTCTGTACTATATCATCTCATCCAGGGAGTGCTTTTCCACAGAAACAATGACGATGTTTATTTGAGATGCCTTGAAAAAGAAGATGTTGATACATACCTATCAAAACTTCATGGTGGGCTTGTTGGAGGACATTTCAGAGGTGATACCACATCCCATAAAATACTTAGAGTTGGTTTTTATTGTCCTACCCTGTTCAAGGAGTCTTACACATTTGCAAGAAAATGTAAGGAATGCCAAAGATCAGTTGGCGAGGAGAAGAAAGTTGCATTTCCCCTGTAGCCTATTCACATTGAAAACCCTTTTCAGTAATGGGGTCTGGATGTGATATGAGAAACCAATCCCAAATCTTCTCAATTACACAAATATATTATGACTGCTACATACTATTTTACTAGATGGATAGAGGCCATCCCTTTGAAGATAGTCATCGAAAACTAGGTGATATATTTCCTCGAATCACATATTATCACTAGGTTTGGTGTCCCTGAATATTTGGTTTTTGATAAATACAAGGACTTTTCTTATTTGAGACTAACTCAATATGCTCTTAAACAGAACATTAAAGTTAAATATTCAGTAAATTATAAGGGAATGGACTGGTCGAGTCGACCAATAAAAATTTAATAAAAATCCTGAAGATAATTGTCACTGATCACCAAAGGAACTGGAATCTATCCCTCCCAAATGATCTATGGGCCGATAGATTAGAAACTAAGTATTATGTTGCTAACTCCCCCTTTTTTCTAGTCTATGGGCAAGAAGCAACTTTACCCACTCACGCATTTTTCCTTCAGTACAACTTGCCCAATATGTTCAAGACAAAGAATGTCCAACAATACAACAAAGCTTAAATAGGCTTCTTAAACTTGAAGAATATAGGGAAAGGGATAAGAAGAACTTAATGCAACATCAAGAAGTAATCAAGAAATGGTTCAATAAGTAATCTATAGGGAACAAGGACGTCCAAGAGGGAGATCCCGTCCTTAAATGGGTTAAAGAAAACATAATGAAAGAAAAACATACAAAATTCCAAAAGATTTGGTTAGTTCCATATCAAATTCATCATAAAGTCTATCTTGGAAGTTTAAAACTCAAAACATTTGAGGGAGACGAGGATGAGCTCCCTTTCAATGGACAATCTCTAAAATGATATTTCTCCTGATCACCTCTAGTGATCTAGTTCTGTGCATAGTAGGATTTCCTTTTCTGCGTGAGTGCTTTTAGAATAGAATTATATTTTCATTTCTTTTTATCTTGCTTCATTTGTTTCATCCCCGTAATAAAGCCTATGCTAGCTTGTCTCATATTTGTCTTATCATAAATTGTGCTACAAGCTCAATCGATATTTCGTAAAGAAATATCTGTCTTGGTACTCATGTAACAATGGACTTCCTTACATTAGGTATTGACCAATTAATCTCACTTATGGTTGTATTTCTTGGATGATGAAGGACTGTCTATTTTGGAGAAATCATAGGTTATTACATTGTGATTGTACACACTTGAACTTACAAACGATCTATTCTATGTTCTACCACTCATACCTTCTGATTAGAGGACTATAAACATGAATCCGTGACAGTTACTGATGTCTTGTGGATAATTATTGTGAGGCTCCCCTTTGTATAAACTTAACATAAATCTTCTTAGAAAGTAAATGCGACTCTAAGTACTAGCCGAGTCTTGCATATCAAAATGACTCTTGTATCACCTCGCTTCCTAAACATCCATTATGAAAAAATGATACTTATATTACAAATATTAAGGGTGAAATACCAAGTTCAATAACTAGGAAGTTGAGAGCACTAATTATAGTGTGGGAAGTAAAAGTAAACCCGTTAAGGCTATGGACGCTCACTGGAAGCAGTGCGATTCTTGTATGATACCGAGGAAACTTTGTCAGGGATATGGACACCCATTGGAAGCAAATAAATGATGGGAAAAAGAGATGAAAAACATGCGTCGGTAAAAAACCCCCAGCTAAGTACGAACCTCTATGGCATCCTACTCCTCCCAAATGCCCTGGATAAATTAAATAACCCCTCTCTGATTATCTCGCTGTAATTGTCCCGAAGATCACCATGTATTATTATTGGAATATTTATATTTTCTTTCTAAGGGGAAAGTATTCTAAGGTCCACTACACAAATTACTCTGTAGCACTTCATAATAATCATACAGTTTAAAGGATATTTCCAGGTGGTTTATCCGAAACAAAGATAACTGGTTCTCCGAGTAAGTCAGCATTTGTTGTGAGTCACAACATACCACTTAACTCTTGAGTTAAGTGGGTTCCCTTACTACCAAAATTTTGCAAGGTACTAATTTTCTATTTACCTAAATGGTTGTTTATTTAAAATATTGATGCTTGTATATAATCGTCAAAGCTAATGTGATGCAAACTCTGTTGCTTGACACAAGTCCTTTGTATAAATCATTTTCCACCTAAAGCCACTAAACCTTAACCTTTTGAAAAACTTGTTTTTCTTTTATAGATAAACCCTCGTCGCTATCCACGTGATCGTGATCAAACTTCATCAGATTTTTGACTCTGAATCGTTATTGCGCTTCGTTTTCATTTTTTCAACGATGACACCTTTATGATCATTTCGGAAAAAACCTTTCGTTGTCGGCGAGTCGTATTGGAATGGAACCCCTCATGTGTTTCCTTGTATCACCGATGACGATACTCACACTTCGATAAACCATGTTATCTCACCGATGGCATACTCTAATTGGTTTCTAGGCTTACCTGTGACGTATTACGAGTCACACTCCAACTGGGTTCCAACTTTTCCATTTTACCTTGTGACATAACCATTGAAACTTTTCCGCTAAGATCTTCACCCACATGTGGCCATTTTCCATTGGCTCAAGCTTTTCGGTGAAATCATTTTGGCAATACTTTTCGTCATTGGTGAAATTAACAAACATACTTCTAGTCTCCATGTGAAATCCACCGACGACGAAACAAATTAAAACAAATTGTTGACGATATGGATTTGGTACTCATGGACAGTCCAAATTAACTCAGTGTTTCATGTCGACATCAAAACCATTAGAAATTCCCCCTTTCACTTGACTTGGCTCACATTGTTGGTTGTTTTGTAATT
Organism: Picea engelmannii; assembly: GCA_009831015.1. Classification (NCBI taxonomy): domain Eukaryota; kingdom Viridiplantae; phylum Streptophyta; class Pinopsida; order Pinales; family Pinaceae; genus Picea; species Picea engelmannii. The sequence continues at coordinate 40,611 of ML805222.1, read as the reverse complement.
TCCCGACTACGACATTGATAATTTCCCTCCACTTATCATTTCCACTTCCCCGGTAATACGACAATGGTCATAAAAACAAGGTTGTTTGTGCAAAGCAGTTATAGCACATTGTACTAATCTGACCAAATCAAAGTTATAATGCATATTGTATTAATTTTCCATGTGTTAGGAATTTTTTGTGCCAAATCATAACCATGTTAACACATAATCGACCTCAATTGATTTCATTTCCACCAAAATTTTATTAACGCTTTCGCTGCATGAATTGGGTAAATTGTGTTGTGAGAATTAGTATCTAAGCTAACAGGTACATGTTTTGCAATATATTTCATTTGTTTACGATTTTTAATCGGTTCACTAGTGAATTAATTTAAATCGGTGGGATGATTTATGTAGGAGACAAGATGTCCCGTATGAAAATGAAAAAGGGGAAAATCCAAATAACGGTCACACCTACTCCTGTTCTGGAACATGCCTCTCTCAATATTACCGACACAAACAACCATCATGAAAGGGAACACTACCTTGACTATTATGATATATGCAAAAGTGGGATCCACACTGTAGCAACTTGTCCATAACTGTTTTCCTACAATGATGTTGCAATATGGTGTTTCACACATCTGCAGAAAGATATCAGGATGATTATCAATGCCTTAGGTGTGCCAATTGCATCCCTTAAGGAAGATGACATCATGATTCAATATAAGACCCTGGAGTCCACTATCTCGCTAGACAAATCTTTCCTAGATAAGTTCGAGGTCGATCACACAAACTTTGAATCCCTCATTGAAGACTGGTTTGTTGATGAAGAGTGGTCAGTGAAGAAGGGAGAAATATATGTCCCATCAAATTACCTCAAAGACCCATACATGATCTTAAATGCAATGATTTGGAGGCTTTATGGGGAGGAGACCAACACCCACTTCAGAATGGAGTGGTTTCCAATAGCCTACACAATAGTTAAGATAGGGAAATCTTTCAACTAGGCTTCTATCTTATCCTTCAACATCACAAAGTGGATTCGGTAATGTCAAGGTATGAAGAATCATAGTTTTTATATGTCAGCCTACCTTATAGATGCCATTTGCGTTGCTAATAGGTTTCTAGCTTTTAATTGGACATGGAGACCATATCAAAGTTTAATCCATGTCTATTGTTTTCAATTATGGAAGGTGAATTGTAAATATTTTTTCTATGACATATGTGACTACTTCCTCGCTCCTCTACACAAGGACATATTCGGTTTTCACCCACACAAAATATCCTCAGTATCCATCAAATCCCTGTGAGAGATTGGGGATTGGTACATGAAAAAATACTACACTTATGTGAGAGTATTTGGGGCTTCACGACCGCCACACTTGCTACCCAAGTACATTCTTGATAAGCTACTGGCCAGAGAAATAACATACCAGATGGTGGAAATTGGAGCCACTAATTACTTATTGGAGAAGAAAAAAAGATTATGTCCCAAATTTCCCCTTGATATAGGCCAATGTTCTATGATGAATAAAAAGCAGGCTGAAAAGGAGGCCAAAACCCTCAGAGAACTATGCTTATGCCTCGGTAGAAAGAAATGACATGACCCTCAAAATTTAGTATATGAACATATGAGGGTCGTTAAGTTGGCACCATAGATTGTGCATGAAGCTAATTTTGTTGAAGACATTTTTTGAGGAGCTCTATATTTTGAAGAGGTGTTAGAAACACTCACCAACGGACCAACCAAAGAACAACTGCAAAAGGAAGAAGATGAGGATATGGTTGTTAAAATAGAGCATTTGAAAACCATTCTCCAGCAACACCAAGACATATTATAGGATGAAGAATGAAAAAGGAAACAAAATGAAGCAGAATTGGATAGGAAGGAATATGAAGGTGAAATAATATACCAACAAAGAAAGAAAGAAGTCGAGAAGAAGGAAGCCGGATAGAAAGGAGGAACAAATGAAAGGCTGTTGGCTTTTGTTTTATTCTACCTTATCAGTTATCTACTATGATCTTACCTTACTGTCACAGATTAAACCAAGTTCAAACTTAACAAGCTTCCAACAAAAAGCTCTCTAAAACTATCATCCCTCATGATGAACTAGAAGGGAATGCAGTACACATGGTGCACCACACAGTCTCACCCGAGATAGCGCTATGGGTGGTTGCAATAATCAGGTGCTTGCAACCCAGGAATGAGTGGAGATCTGTGGTTGTACCTTGTGATATTTATTTATTTAGTCTAAAATCTGATTAAAGCAATTATTCTATTCATGCATGTGGATTATTAGATCTAACTAGTCCTTCATTCGTTCACCTAGCATTTAACAACAATACCGATGCATACATTCAATCATACAACACAAGTGTTACCGTGGTTCACCCCCTCATGGGATACGTCCACAAAGATCTGGCTCTCAAGCTCTTTATTATGTTTTAGTAATATGTCATGCCGTGTGTGTTTACAGTATTGGATCTTACAATCTCTAGAGGCTTTCCGATCCCTGCGAGGTTGACTAGATTTCACCAGGCTCCTCAACCTATGATCTAACCCTCAAGATCGAGTTCCTCAATGCTTCTCTAACTCATCAACTTACAAAATAGTACATTTCTTACAACCCTTACACTTTCAGACTCTCTCTCTGTCCTTCGCTCTTTCTATGTCCCCCTCTGTCTCTCCCTATATTTCCTAAGTACTACTTATATGTCTTCTTGGCTCATCAACCATTACAATACATTACCAAAACCCCAACCCTAACATCATTAGGTCTCCCTTGCATGCGTGCCTTGCATGCTTCCCTCATACGTGCTGCTTTTCCTTCCAATTGTCCTTTCTTCCCTTCATGCTTCTCTTCCCAAAAATAGCCTTTTCGCCTGAATGGGTCTGTGTCCAACAAGCCCCCAACACTGACACGTGGCTCGTCCCGAGCCATCTATGCTTTGCGCGCTTCTTCAACAACTCTTGCGAGAGTATGGAACTTGTCTATGAGTTCCCTTGCTTATGTTTGAGCTTGCATGGTCTTTTCTTTGAGCGAATCTAACAATTGCGTTGTGATCTCCTTGCTGATCATTTCTGCACACTCTGCCTGTGTTTGCTCGATCTTCTTCTTTGCTTCCTTTGCCTGTGCAATGACCTCTGTTGGTAGCTCTTGGGGAGGTTCCATTTGAGCTTGTCGATCCTTCTTCTATGTCTGCGCAACTATTAGGTCTAGTTGCAGCTTCTTCATGTCCTGTATTTGTTTGAGGCACTCAGTGATATTCATTGTTTTTTGCCTCTGCTTGAGGTCCTGGATAACTACGCTTATCTTTTCCCCTTCCTGGTCCCAGTGCTGGACTTGTTGATCTTCCTTCAACTTTTTCCATAGCTGTGCTGCTCTATCAAACAAGTCGAAAGCTGCGCTAACTTTCATTCCATTTCATCCATTTGTTCGGATGCTTCCTGCTTCCTTTGTTCCTTCACCTCCGGGGGAGTGGTAGGAATGAGTTGTTCCCGGAGGTTCTCGATCTCTTGCCTGTATTGATCAATTGTTTTCACAATCTGATCAATTTTCTGCGTTGTCGCGGGCTCTACTATGTGCGCTCTCTTTGGAATTCTGTCATAAGCTACAACCACTCCCTCTTCGAGCCTATCCACGTGGTCTTTCTTGTCTTTGGTCTCGAGATTGACTTTCTCGAGCACCAATTCCAACTCCTCTTTGTTGTCCTTTGTGTGCAATTCTACTACGTCTATTCGTGTGTGGGACTGCACCTCCTGCATGACATTAACTTTTAGTTTGTATAGTGCCTTGGTTGGTATCCTCCCCATTACCAACTATATTTGCGCCAGATATTTCAAGGGTGTCTGGCCTTCAATCTCATCCATGCGCAGCATGCTGGGTGTAATGTGGAAGGTCAGGCTCACCTGTGCTAGCATCTGGATCATATCTTGTTCGCTCGGTGCAACCTTGGCTCCTATTTATGATGCTGCGGGGAATGAATTTGTTCCTCTACCCGCCCTCTGTGCTTCTATGATCTGCTTTAGGACCTGCCTCATGTTTTCCATCTCATCCTGAATTCGGTCCCTTTGGTGTTGGGCATCTTCAAACTCCTCAACTGCCCGGTCGTGGACTCTTTGGGCCATGAGGTCAACGTCGTCCTCGGTGATTGTATATTCCGACGGCGTCTTGTGCGCCTTAGCATTCTTTTGCGCAACCCCAGTGTGTATGATCTGCCTCTTGGTCTAGATTTGTTCCTGTTGGGTAGCACTTAATGTGGTTCCTTGTGCTGTCTCATCCTCTTTTTCTTGTTCTTTCGATGCTTGTGTGGTGTCCTTTTTCCCGATCTAGGTACCTTTCTTTGGCACACCCCCTTTCTTTTGTTGTGTCGGCTTCTGACTTGGATTTGGATTCTTGGGCACAACTTGATCTCCGATAGGTGTCTGATCTTGCCCTACCTCAACCTCCTTATCTGTGGGCATCGCTTGAGTCAGAACTGGAACTCTCTAGTCATCTTGCCAATCCTTGATGGCCATCTCTACGTCCTCTTCCTTGACGCAGTATCACAATTGTAGCCGTTCCTTCTCAGGATCCCTTCGTGCTTGGATCCATATGGTATGCCTTGTTTCTTTGAAGTTGGCGATGTCCTGATATTGTGTGACCACTTCTGGAGTAATCCACCAAGTGTTGGCGATGCTCTCTAAGAGGTCGTTGTAATACCCCACGAACATGCTTACATTTGCACTTATGGTTTTGGAGTCCGAAGTGCTCCCCAACGATATGTACCGCATTGTGCGGTAACGACTGGTTCACTCACAAACATATGTGTACTTGGGCTCCCTCCATCCGATCAAGGCGATCAAGATGAGTAGCCAATAGTAATGAAACTTTGTCCCCAGGTCCTATGCGTCTTTGCAGTCCTCAAGGAACAAGTTTAACAAGTACAGGGCCCAACTGAGCATAGTTACCTCCGTGGATTGTGCTGCAGCCGCGACGACCCCGACAGGGACTTCATCCTTGCGGAATTTCCTAAGAAACTTGCACACCATGAGTTTGGTGGCCATCCTTGTTGCTGCGTCACTGATCCACTTGATGATGATTCTGCACGATCCTCTTTCTGTGCCATACATCTTCTTCATCTCCTTTGCCATCACCTTCTCCTTTGTCTTGTCATCAAGGTATTGCGCGAGACTCTCCCTCGAGATGGCAGCCCTGTAATAAAAGTAATGAGCTCTACGACTATAGAGATAGGCTCTTCCACCCATAGGTATCCTCCGTGGGTGACTGCCATCAGCTTCTTAACGCATTTGTTTACATCGCGACCCCTTCCAAAATGTGGGATATCCAACAGGTTTAGAATCTCGGTGTTGGCCAGTCCAGCTACCCACTGTTTTGGTTGCAAAATTGGATTGTCAAAGGGTCTTGTACCCACGCTGTCCAGGTAGACTTGCCTTGTGAATTCATGGAACTTGTCCACGTCGGCCACATCATGGTCCGAGTACCGTATTTTTTCCACGCATCCTAAAAGATAAGACGTGATACACACCCCTTTTGGAATTCGCGGTAAGACTATGGTTGTTGTAACCTGTTTGCATGGTGATCTAGCTATGGGTTGTTTTCCCTTTCTCCGTGGTGGCTGACTCGAGGTTCCAACCTCCATTGTTCTGTTGTTTGCATATGCCTCTAACCGGCTAGTGATATCTTCTACTGTACCCTCCTGTTGCTGCTCCAACGCTACTGTGTGTAACTTTTCTGGCGCTACCGCTTTTGTTTGGTTTGGGTCTGTCCCATTAACCCTCGAGGCCTCTTCAATGTGTTCAGGGCACGGAGGATTTCCTGTGTCCTTGTCCTGTTGGCTCTGTCCCATATTCGACATATCGATGTCCATGCCAACCACTATTGTTTGTTGGGTTTCCTCCACCACGGGTGTGGGGATTGCTGGTTCCATATTGGGTGAGGGAATTTCGTCCAAGTTGATGAATTCGACAATCCGTGCGGGTTCCTATTCCCTTCCCTGTGGTTGTTGTGGTGATATGAGGTTGCTTCGAGGTTTTCTGCAGGTCTGTCTCGGTGCACCTAGCTTGGGTGGTGCCATGTTGGTTCAATTTGATCTCTTCTGAGCTAGTTCTCTCTGTAACTCTTGCTGGATCTCCCTTTGCTTCGTATACTCTCTCGCTCTATGCTTTCTCAATTTTACAATAACCCTTCCGTTACCCGCGTGCCTTCCTTATATAACAAGTGGCGTGAAACTTCTCAGAGAAGTTACTCGAGTTGTGGTTTAAATGAATTGGTGCTTCCTGCGTACTTGACATTGAATTCCCTTGACATTTCCAGTTGGTGCGAATAATGTGACGTCGCTTCGAAATTTCATTTCATTCAATTTTGATAGACACCGCCAGTTGGTGCCTCTTTGCATTAACCGCCATTTTTCCAATTTCCACCTTTTTTGACCGTTGGTCCTTTTCCCGACACATTAAGTTTTCCAAATGTGAGCTATGTTGTTTGGCCGGTGCGCGTGGACATTTTATTTTTGTCGCACTAAGGCTATTTTAACTGCGTGTTGTCTTCTGGTGTCTGGCGCGGTAACCCCTTTGTTGCTGCGCGCAGTCCTTTGTTGTCTGCTGCATTGTTTTTTTTTTTTTTAAGTGCTAGGAGGTCGATTGTCCTTATACAGTTTTAATCGACTCCCATTGATCATTCCTCTAAGTTCTGTTCCTCCCAAATCCTTCAACTGTACAACTCCCCTATCTATGACAACCTTTACTTCATATGGTCCCAACCAATGCATTCTGAGTTTTCCTGGGTGTTGAAGAGATTTACTATTGTACACCAAAACTAGGTCTCCCTCATTGAAACTTTTCCTTTTGATATGTCTACCATGCCACTGTACCTCTTGGTGAAACCCTGCTAGAATCCTAGCTTCTTCCATGATCATCAACTGACTTATCCTTTATTGTACTGCGCCTCGCTCTGTCATGTTAGGAATTGCTGCTACGCGCAGGCTAGGTACAAAAAATTCTAATGGCACCACTGCTTCTTGTCCGTACACCAATCTGAATGGTGTCTTCCTTGCCAATTTTTTACATGTGGTCCTGTATGCCCACAATACTGCTGGTATCTTCAAGTCCCAATCGTCCCTGTTGACATTGCAAATATTTGTCAGTGCATTTTCTAGGATCTTATTAAAGGCTTCCACTGTTCCATTTGCTTGAGGATGATATGGTGTACTGTTTTGATGATAAACTTCAAACTCTTCAGTCATAGCCTTAATAGTGATGTTAATGAAGTGAGTGCCTTGGTCACTCATCAAAATCCTTGGGCATCCAAATCTAGTGATCACTTGCTTAAACAAGACGTGTGCTGCTGTCTCTGCACTACAATCTTTTACTGGTGCTACTTCTGCCCATCTTGTTAAGGACTTTGTCACGGTAATAATATACCTTGCTCCTGACTTTTTTGATGGTGGGTTAATTGGTCCCACAAAGTCTATTTCCCATTTCTCGAATACTTGGAAGGTTACTTGTGGCCTTAGGGGCATCTCATCCCGTCTATAAGGTTTACCAACCCTCTGACATACATCACATCTTTGGAATTAGTCCTTTGAATCTTTGTGAACAATCGACCACCATAATCTTGTGCACAATACCTTCTGCATGGTAGCTTTTCCTGCATAGTGTCCTCTTGCTATTCCATCATGGGCCTCTTCTAAAATCCTAGGTATTTCATGTTCTAACACACATCTTCTCAAGATGTTGTCTGCACCCATCTTGTATAAGTGTCCTGCAATCAATTGATAGTCTGCAACTTTGACTACCCGATTTTTCTTCTGCGCAGTGTTGACCTCTTGTGGCGCAGTCCCTGTACTCAAGTATTGAATGATGTCAACAAAATATTCATCATCTACTTGGACTGAAAATAACTGTGCATCGAGAAATTTTTCCTCTAGATTCGTAGGTTCCTCTCCTTTGGTGATCCTTGACACGTGATCAGGTTCTGCATTCAACTTATCTGGTTTGACTATCACTTCAAAGTCAAATTCCTGGAACAATAGTAACCATCTACAAATTCTCCCCCCCAACATTGGCTTATTGACTAGGTATTTGAGAGCTGAATGATCTATAAACATCTTGAAATTTTTTCCCAGTAAGTAATGTCTGAACTTATGAAGTGCATAGACCATAGCTAATCCTTCTCTCTCCGTGCTATTGTAATTCTCCTCTGACTCTAGCAATTTTCTGCTAGCAAATGCTATAGGATGGTCCAATTCCCCTGTTCCTAGTTGCACCAGAATAAATCCTAGTGCTCTGGATGATGCATCTACATGCACATGGAATGTCTTTTCCCAATACGGGAATACTAGTATTGGTGCGGTTACCGTCTTCTCTTTTAGAGTGTCCAATCCTCGTTGATAGTCTTCATTCCACTAAAACTTGCTATCTTTTCTCAACAGTTTCTCCATTGGCACAATGATCTACACATATCCTTTTATGAATTTCTTGTAGTATGATGTATGTCCCAGTGTTGCTCTTAACTGACGTACTAATTTTGGTGGTGGTAGATTAACAATTACTGTAATCTTGGAAGGATCTACTAGCAAGCCTTGTTTGCACACTATATGGCCCAATAGTATCCAAAATGGTGTTCCAAAGATGCACTTTTTGATGTTTAACGATATCTGACACTGCATGCATATTTCTAACATCAACCTCAACACCTCTACATGGTCTTTCAACAGACTGTAGAGTGCCCAATCATCCAGATATACCTCTAGAAACCGGTGAATGAATTCTTTGAATGTAGCTATGACTACTTTGGAAAATATTGCTGGTGCATTCTTCAGTCCAAACGACATGACTGTGTACTGGTAGGACCCCCATTCTGTGGCAACATTGGTCTTGTACCTGTCTTCTGGGGCTATCTTGATCTGATGGTAGCCTGAGAATCCATCGGTGAATGAGTAAGTTTTCATGGCCTCCTACATTCTCCAACACCTCATTTGTGAAAGGAGTAGGAAAAGGGTTATGTAGGCAAGCATCATTCAACTTCCTTGGGTCGACACATATCCTTATACCTCCCTGCTTCTTGTCTTGAACTACCATAGGGATTACCCATTCAGATTCCTCTACTGGTTCTATGATTCCAGCCTCCAACATCCTGCTAATTTCTGCTTTCACTTTTTTCTTATATATTAGGTTTAGTCTATATGGTCTCTGTATGATTGGTCTTGCCTCATATCTGAGAGGTATCTTCATTTCACCTAGCTCTCCTGCTATGCCTTTCATTTCCGTGTACGTTGTTGGGAACAGGTCACTGTACTCGTGCAGTAAGTCTGTTATGCTTTCTACTCTTCGCTCATCCCAGTAGTCTCCAATGCTGGCCATTTTGGGATTTTCAGGTGTCCCAATGTTGACTTTCTTCACCTTGATCAACACAAAAAATACTTATGATTCCATAGGTGGAACTTCCACCTCTCTTTCACCATCAACTTCTGTTATCTGAATGATGCACGGGTCATCTTCATCTGGTGCTTCTTCCTGCACATGGTAGCATGACAATAGTTTTTTTACTGTCTGTCTGTTCTGTTGTTGATCTTCAATCATAAGTTCAACTTCTGGTTCTTTAATGAATATCACCCCTCTGATTTGTTTGAGTGGCGAGTCTATGTTGGTGTTCTCATGTTCAAATGAGAAAGTGACTGTAAAATTCTGCTGTAATACTGTCCAGTTTGTAGTTCCTATGCGCAATTCATGGTCTGTATACCAGTTTGTTGGAATCCTTTCTAATGTGTGAATAAAATGACAAAGCCATTCCTCTGGTGGTGTCATCCTCCATAGTGTTCTGCACTTCTCCAAGTGTTCTGCTGGTGCCCCCTATCCGTCATATTTATGCAGTTGGTTGCTTCCATGTTCTGTGCCAAATCTGATGCGCAGTAACCGCTTACATTGGTACCAGTCATTGACTGTCTCTTTGTGCGCACCCCACCATCTTGCAGGTGTTTCCTTGAGTTCTATATCCATAGCTAAGAGCCTCTGATTTTCTAACACTTCATCTTCGTATCGTATTGAGAATACTTCTAAGTCATTCACCCCATGGAAGCTGGGAGGTTCCCTTATCTCCGTACTTACCCATCTTATTGCGCGGTCTATTCTTGTGCATATTCTTGTGGAGACTTCATGTAACCTCTGCTGCCAATTCTCTAACCCTGTATTTGAGTCCGACATGCATGACGTGATACTTCTCCAATTGAGTACCCCATCTGCAGTTGGATTTACATAATCTTCTTCTCACGTGGTTGTTCTGTACAACTGGTTAATTTCCTCCAGGTCTAAACAAGTGGGTTCTACAAACCTTTCCCCTTTTGATGGATCTAATGGCGCAATGACTCTGTATTCTCCTGAATCGAATGCCATCTTCCTCATTTTAAAGTTGATTATGGCCTGATTGTCAAACACCCAATCCAAGCCAAGAAATGTCAGATAAGGTGTTGTGCCATCCACTATCTCTATCACTTCGAAATCGACTTTAGTGGGCTGTCCATCCAGATCTAACGTCACCCCCTTTAGCCTTCCAATTGATAGAAATCTGTGTTGATTTGCTAGTTCCAACTAAACATGTGAATATCCTAATGTGGGCTCTCCCATACATTTCCATGTCTTCTTGGGTAACACATTTACTACGGATCCTAAATACAGTATAATATCTCCCATGTTGAAATCTCCAATGTTGGCGTTTAGTCGAAATTCTCTGCTTGTTCTCCTCCTTGTATGAAAATGATTAATTGTTTTCTGTTCTAGCTTTCCTTCTACCTCTATGCTACATCTTTCTAGCATATTTTGTAACACTTTAACAAATGAAGGATCATTTAGTAGTTTAGTACATGATTGCAAAATGGATTTTAATCGTACTTAATTGTCCTAGGGGCCGTGTTTATTTGGTGTGATCCAACACTGGAGGCATCTCGTATGTTGGTACTTCATGAGTATGTTGCGCAGTTGATGTCGATGCAATGTTTGGCTTCAAGAATTCTTGTCTGGCATGCTTTAGTATCTCTTTTTCGTTCTGTGCATCACACTGCTTCTGTGGTTCAACATTGTTCTTCACCCATTGGTGTTGTGCTAGACCTTGTCTTACTGCGTCGTTTCCTCTCTTAGCTCCTCTACGCATAACTATGTTGATATTTCTTTCGTCATCCTTTGCTTCCGTCAAATTCCAATGAACATTCTGATTGTTATGATTTCTCTTTTCTTGGATCTTTCCCAATAGTGTGGGACATTCTTCTGTGCCATGATTTGATGCGTGAAAATACATACATGTCGCAGGTGGAAGTGGACATTATCTTGCATAGTGTCATGGTTGTTGGCGATTGTGGCATACCATTGGTGCTATGCCTCTTCCAAAGCCTCCTCTTCCTCTTCCTCCACCTCTGTATCCATCTTGATCTCCTCGCGATGCATTGTACTAGGGCGCCTGGTTATACTGCGTGAGATTATAGTGTGGCTGCACAATATTGTACTGTGGATGCGCAGTGTTATATTGTTGTTGCACAATGTTATACGGGGCTGGTACTTGGTTAAACTGTGGTGCAACTTTCCTGGTCATCATTTCTTCCTATACCCTATAAGCATCTGATGTTCTTTCCCTCATTAGGTCCATGGTCTTGCAATCTTTGTCATCATGGCCTACTGACTTGCAAAAGTTGCAATATGAATTCTTAGGTACTGTTTGGTATTTCTGCATCATTGGACAATGATATGTATCATGCCCCTATTTCTTATAGATCTCACACCATATTCCTCCTGTGGGAAACGAGTTTGGAAGTCCCATTTCCATGTATTGCACGAATGTTGGGCATTCATTCTTATGGTGTCCTTCTGTCCTACATGTGGTACACCAAACAACTTCTCTTTTGCCCTTACCTTTGTTCTGGTTTAGCTGAAATGTTAAGTTCTTCAAATCTTCCTTGAGTTCTTCTATGGCTGGATCTGTCTTATGATATTTGTTCTCTTCCAGTTGGAGGGATGCTTGTAGAGCCTCTGCTTGAGTTTGAAACTTTTGTTGTCGCAAGGGGTATTTCAAGTGTGGGAGTAGTGAATTGACAAACAAAGGCCTATGCTGCATATCTGTCATGGCATACTTTAGCTTTCCCTTCAATTGTTTGAGTCTTTGGTCAATCTCCCACATAGATTCTTCTGGTTTCTGTCTAATCTCTATCATCTCATTCATGTATTGATCCTCTGAACTAGGCTTCTAGAATTCATTTATCAATAGATTTTTAATATATCCAATGGTTCTAGTTGTCCCTGGCAGGATGTTTGCAACTAAGCTCATGTACCAATCCTGTGCGCGATCTCTTAATGTGATAGCTAACTACGCAAGTTTAGTGTCCTCATCTATGATATGTTTTTCTTCCCAGATCTATTCACAAATGAACAAGTGCTTCTCAGGGTCCTCCGATGCCTCTCCTTTGAATTCTGGTAACTTGATGGTGGGATCATGTCCTACCATCCTGAATGTTGAACTACTACCTCTGTACGCTGTAGATACTTGACTAATGCTTCCTGCTATTTTTGTTACCTTGACACTTAACCTCACACTCTTTCTTGTAGAAGGAGGATATTCATTTGGCACAACAGACTTTTTCTTGTTATCAATGATAGGCTTCTTATTTTTAGCAATGACAAAATTTTTGACTGGGGCTATGCTCTCCTTGATTGCTGATGTCTCTTTCTCAATAGCAACTTCAACCAATACCTGCAAGTTTCTCTGGGCTACTTCATCTCGAAAATGCCACAACTCTACCTTGAGTTTCCTGTTATGGGATTGAAAACCTCTATTCTGCCTATAAAGGTTTTGAAGCTTCCTATGAAGGGGCTGGGCCTTTCTTGCTGCAAACCTTGCCAGGTCAAGGGTATGACTATAGCCATCCATGAGCTCTTTATTTTTCACCTTGTCAGACATGGCCTCTGTTTTCAACTGAGCCACCTCTCTTCTTGCATCCCTAAGTTGCCTGATTAGTCTTTTGAAGGTCTGACTATCTGGTGGAGCAGTGACATGCACAGTCTCAATAGGTTTTTTCTCGGTCTCCTCTTCCATCTGCATAGGAATTTCCTTGTCTAATTCATTAGGCTTATTGGTGTCTTTGCTTTTATCTTTCTTCTTTTGCACAGGGTTTTCCTCTTTTCTTTCCACATGCTTTCCAATGCCTTTACCCTTCTTCTTTTGTACAGGGATCTCAGGTCGAGGCTATTCTTCAACAAAATCCCTAGAAATTGATGATCTTGTGAAAGGTATTTTTCCCTTGGTTTTGACTGCTGGAGGAGAAGAGGGGAAGTGTAGCTTCTTCCCTTTCTTGGACGTAGTTTTGGTAGAAGAAGGAACCTCTTCTAACCTAGGTGAAGGAGGTGGTGAAAATTCTCTTTGTGGGGAAGGACAAGTTTCCTCCTCAACTCCCATGACCTGCTTGTTGACCTATGAAACTTGAATAGGGGTTCTTCCCATTCTCTTTCTACTGGTCCCTGCTTTAACAACACTCATGGGTGATAAAGGACTTGGATTCTGTGATTTAGGAGTAAATGTTAGATCCAACTTGAAGTGAGAAGTAACAACAAAATTCTCCCATGAAATCTCTTTCTTACCCAATTCCTCAGAGACTAGCATTCTGATCAATCCAGAGTGGAAAAGGCTAGAATCCACATTCTTTGACTTGGATTGAATCCTGTCTGACATATTACCTATGCTCCTTAACAAATAATAAGGAATATTCATTTCAACTTTACTAGTAAATGAAGCAAAATCCTTATATGGTACTGTTACAATGTGTTAAATCTCCCTTCACATGTAAAATATCTTTGGATGATCTTCAATATCCTGTCAAATTGTTCAATCAATTGACTCCTTGGCACACCTTTAGACAAATCACTGGCTTGATGTTCAGGTTTAAAGAGATCTTTGGCATAGGCTGAACTCAAAGCCATGGATTTGGACCACTTTTCACGTGTAATAGGGATTCTCGTTGCAGCTGAGATAGAGGCTTCAATCACCTCAAATTCCAAATCCCCAACCTTGGTTCTCCTGCCATCAAAATGTAATGCAAACTGTCTTGTCACCTCTGGATGGCCTCTTTTCATATTCTGGCAGAAAGAGAGGCATACCACTCTTTGAAAGACCTCTCTTGCAATGGGCTTTGTATCAAAAAGATGCATATCCATAGGTTCTGTCCTAACCACATTGCCCCCTTTGTGTGTCTTCTTCAATTGAGGAGTCTCCATGGCTTAGAATGAGAGCTTCTTAAGGCTTATGGGGTAGTAATAACCAGGAAGACTTAAAATTGGGCTTCAAATGTACAAGACTGACCTTTTAAAACAGACTGGTGCTAGTAATCCAAGTTTGGACTGTGGGAATCTGACTCTTATATTTGTACATGTATTGAGAGTTTGGATAGTGAGGGGGTAATCTGCAATTGGCCCTTTGTAGATGGGTAAAAACGTTTAAGTCAAAAATGAAAGGAAGTAGGGGAGACACAGAGGGGTTAAGCAGGGCCTCTGGGTAGCGCAACGCGTATGTAGAAGATAGATTGTTTATATGCTTGCAACCTTAGTAGTTATGGTGAGCAGATGTAGTTAGACTTTGATACAAGAAAATGAATTTCACGGGTTTGAAAAGGGAGGATACAAGGATGTGATGTGAATATGATTCCCTTACAACTATGCAAGACCGATAAACCAAACTCTGAGTGCTAATTTTTTGTGAAAACTAATGTGCAGAGGAGGCAACACAGGATACCTGTGGAGTAGACACCTATTTGAAGCTTCATCGAAATCTCAGGATGAAGTTGCAAACATTTCGGTCTTTGAATCTACCTCAACATCAGATTTGGTCACACCGTTGTTGCCTGGTCAAAACTATGAGTTTGAGCAGTGCAACATTCTTGAATTTTCAAATCATAAACTGTTATCAAGGTTCATAAATACGAGATCTTGGAGGTATCTTTAACCAACTCCTGGCATTGAAAACAAGGAACATGACATTAGTCGTGGTAATCATAACTCGTGGTGGAGATCATGATGAATGGGAAAGGTGCTATGGAACTGCCTGATGAGTGGGAAACGTTCCAATTTGAAAAATGATTGGATAGGCAAACAAGGACAACAAGGCATGCCCACAAGGTCATGAGTGAGGAGAATGGTGTGTCACATTGGTCTAGTCATGGGTGGGAAGGGATCGACCCTAGTGACAAACCATGAATGGGTCCAAAATTTTAAGTCATGAACTAAAAAGGGTTTAAGTCCAAAAATCAATTTGAGGATCAAACTAGAGCTATGACTCAAAACTTTATTCATCTAAGGGGTCCTACCAAACATAAACTTTAAAGGGATGAAACTTAAAATTTTTAAATCTAAGGCTTAAAAAAGGATAAAAACAAACTAAAACCCCAAGGCAATTTAGTGTGATAACATTGGCTCCACAGGGGATGGCATGCCCCCTGCGGGCTGCCAAGAATGAGTAGATTTAGTGCCTTATCCTAGGGCTATGGGGTCAATTATTGAAAGAAAAATAAAAAGAAAATGATATTTACAATGACATGAAGAGCCACTCAAGGCTCAATCAAAGTACTTTTTTAGGAAATGCCCATTGACAGGGCCACCAAAAACCTCTTCATTCTCCATATTCTGGAACTTGAAAGTGTTATTAGAGAATACCTCAGAGATTTTGAAAGGACCGATCCATAAAGCTTCAAATTTACCTTTCTTGTCTTTATCTTTCTTAGGTGCATCCCACTTGAGCACCAGATCACCCAATTGAAAATCCTCCTTGTTCACTTTCTTGTTGAAAGCCTGCTTGATATTTAGTTGATGATCATATGATTTGTCTACAAGCTGATCCTGAGTCTGTTGCACTTCAACCAACTACTGAATCCTTCTAATCATATGATCAGGCTCCCCTTGGTAATTTTGGAAGAATTTTTCCACAGGTAAGGCAAGTTGAGAAAGAAAAATTGCTTCAACTCCTGTTAAGAACCAAAGTAGATCTATAAATATAATCACTAGAAATAATGAATACACAATAGATCCAAAGAGAAATATAGAAGAAAAACACCACTTTATTATATCAAACCCTTGAGGTAGGGCAACACCGTACAATGGATCCTATTATGGAAGAGATCCTCTCCTGTTCACTTTCCTCTTCGAGGGGGCATCCTCCTATTGAG
>ML805222.1:5631-21526 GCA_009831015.1 Picea engelmannii | reverse complement strand
CACCCATTCAGAATACCTCAAAGGAATGATAATTTTTTCATCTAAAATCTTTTTTACCTCTTTCTCCATGACAGGCAACAACATCGGATTGATTTTCCTCAACTTTTGCCTGAAGGGTTTGGTGTCTTCTTTTAATGGGATCCCGTGCTCTATAATGCTTGTTTCATAAGTTCTAATATCTTTATAAGTCCAAGCGAATACATCAACAAATTCCTTCAACAACTTAGTATATTCTTCCCTCTGCTCTTGTGATAGGCTGCTTGACAACTTGACATATTTCATATTCTCTTCAGTAGCCAAATTTCACTCAGTTATATTAGCATCATCAATGGATACCTTTCGTTTCACTGCTACATCATTCCCGTCAAATAATCATTCCAAAGGAACTAGTCCTTTTGGAATATGATTGCTAGGTAGTTGCACAATATGATGATTAGAAATTTTATTGAGGAAAACATCAACATAAGGAGTAATTTCTGAATCATGATCCTGATCAATGTGTAATGCAAAAAACTCATCAATAGTCTCGAGGAAATTTTTAAGTTCTAAATCATCTTCGAACGCCTTCCAATATTTCACATTGCCCGATATAGAAGGCATGTACTTGACTTCTACATCATACTTGATTTTAGGTGGTATAGGAATTCTGAAGTTGCTTGCTGATACAACCAAAGAATCGGCCATGCTATTATCTTCTCTAGGAATAAATGATATGTTAAAAGCAGAGAAGAACTTGTCCACCAAGTCCCATACTTCATTTCTGTAAGATCTAAGCCTAGGGTGCTTTGTTTGATAAATATTTTTAATCTGATGGACTATTAATTCAACATCCCCAAATACTGATAGCTCTTCTATTCCCATGTCTTTAGCAGCCCTCAGTCCCAAGACAAGATCTTCATATTTTGCCACATTATTAGTAGTTTCGAATTCTAGTTTATATGACAAAGATATAGTTTCTTGAGTTGGTGAAACAAAGACCACCCTAGCACCATGTAACACCCTGTTTCCCCTAGTTTGTAAAATTAACTATACTGGCCAAGAACTGTGGCAAACTCAAGAATGTGAATGTGTGATGTGAATGGGCCTTGTATATATATATATATATATATATATATATATATATATATATATATATATATATATATATATATATATATATATATATTGCAAGACTGCTGAGAGGGGATATGCTGAAAAAGAGACCACAATGGCTGAAGAAAGGTGGTGGAAGGCACCTGGAAAGGTGGCGTTAACTTCCACCGAAACCAATACCGTATTTGGACTTCACTGCCCCGGAGAACCAAGAGTGGCTCACTGGCCTGAAATAAATTACTCGTAGGTTGGTAGGTAGATGGCTCCTCAGGAATTAATGAGGGATGTGGGAAGTGAACCACCCATCCATAGGAGCCTCGGGCCTGACCACCATGAGGGAAATCGCGCCACACACAACCTCGCAAGAGGAAAATGCATGATGAAGGAGCGAGAAGGGGGAAAATGCGAGGGAAGGAGGAAGAAATCTGGAGATATGCAGAGTGAGTGATAGCAGAGAAGGGGGAGAGTAACCCTCATTCTCGGTCACTGGAAAACCAAGACACAGTCTCGTAGCATTGTGGTCTCAGCTTGGGGGTGGCTAGTGGTAAATACGTTGGGAGTCGCTGAGCCTACGGTTGGGTGAAAATGAGCACCCCTCTTAGAAGTTTCATCACCTCTGGTGTTATTTCTGATAAGTGTTATTTTGAAGTTAATGCCATAATTGCATGTTCAGTTTTATGTTCTTGTAAATAGTTCTGAATAGAAGTGTTTACCTAACGTTGATTTGATAGAATGGATGCCTGTGTATGCTTACATGCCATAGTTGTTTTCTGCACAAATGTGTAAGTCTGGGACATGAGTTCGCTCCACTGAGGATCGTCTTATTTGCTTAGTTTCTCGTAATATTTTGGGAAGGCCCCTTGAGAGTACTCTTTTCCGAGAATTACCCCATAAACCTTGTGACCGTGCTGAACCTTACCAGAGATTCGATTAAGATCAGGGATAATTGACCGAGAACCATCTGAGGGTTCATGCAATCCAGGTCTGGAACCCTTATGCAAGAAAGAGTAGCTTTCTAAGGTCTCGGGGTCATGGGATCCTGAAGCTCCGAGAGTTTGAACTTCATGATTCAAGCTCAGAAGAGATAGCGAGATATGACCATTTCGCGTATCGGGGATTCATGGGTTTGGAGTTGGAAGACCGAGCTCTTGGAGCCACGAAGTCCCGAGTCGCGAGATCGCGATGGGATCCTGGACCGTAGATCCCAGGGACCCATCAGAGCCCTATAAGCCATCGATCTTAACCTTTACCTAGGCGGGAGAGTGAACTCGACTACATCCCAAAAGTCCCGAAGACATCGGGACCATCCATGTTGGAGGATAGGTAGTAGAGATCTGTCCATTTCGCATATCGGGGATTCGTAAGTTTGAATGTGGAAGACCCGACTCTTGGAGTCACAAAGTCCCGAGTCGCGAGATCGCGATGTGATCTGGGCTGTTAATCAAAGAGGACAGGTGGCAGAGATCTGACCATTTCACGTATCAGGGATTCGCGAGTTTGGAGGTGGAAGACATGACTCTTAGAGTCACGAGATCGCGATATGATCTGGGCCGTTGATCAAAGAGAAAGGACAACTGTGGGATCTGGCGTCTCGATACATTGCGTATCGGGGGTTCGTGAGTTCGGAGGTTGAAAGGAGTCGTTTACAACTTCCCGAGTAGCGAAGTGCCGAGAGCCGAGCACGAGAGAACATGTGGTAGAATTTCCTAGTGGGGCCCGCGTGATTGACAGGTGGACACGAGTCACCTGGAGAAGCGAGTCAACATTCCGTTGACTTTTCACATCTCGAGGATTCGCGGGATAAGAGATTGAGATTTCAACCCTTGGACTTGCGAAGTCTTGAGTAGCGAGAACACGAGAAGGATAACAAATATCGCTTCTCGGGGGTTCGGGGGTTCGTGAAGGAGAGGTGCTAAGATTTGACGCTACAACTCGCGAAGTGGCGAGTTGCGAGAAGTGCAAAGAGGAAGTCAACTATTGCTGACTTTTGCGTCTCGGGATTTCGGAGAAGAAGAGCACGAGAGCTCGACGCTTCAACTTGCGAGGTTGCGAGTAGTGAAAAGTGTCAAAGAGAAGTCCCGAAGGAATCTAGACCATCCATCAAGGGAGACGCGTGGTGAGCGGTCAGAGCTCAGGGAAAGTTATGAAATCCTGTGGACCGTTGGATCCACACTATCAAGGGCCGTTGATCTCCTACACGGATACCCATATCAGAGTTCGGAGATTTGCATGACATGAAATTTTGGGATCGTTGCATCTTGAACCCCCGGGCACCGAAATCTCGAAAGGATCCAAACCATCGGATCAGGGGAGGCGTACAACCGTTGATCTCCTTTGGAGGGAAACTTGGGAGACTTCATGAATTTCAGGGATTTGAATGGGAAAGGAAGAAGTCATGCATCGTGATTTCCTGAATCACGAAGGGCCGGTAAGGTATTTTCCGATTTTAAGTGTGGGGTCACGGAATGTGGTCACGAGGACAAGACACAAACATGGATCTTGTACTCGCTAGCCCTATTAGGGATCGACGTTTCACTGTGTCGGGGTTTGCAGAGTCAAAAGACTCGACACTCTGGTAGTGCTGAGTCATGAAACACGAAAAGGCACCTGGTTTTTTTGGCCTGTGGTCCTAACCCACGATCACAGGGAGGTGAATAGGGAAGAACTAGCTTGCGCTAGGCCCCCGTAGGACTTCGGGGATTCTGTCCCTTGAGGAAAAGAAAAAAAATTATTATGCCGTAGTGGGTGTCTGACACACCAACACCTTCCTTAGAAGAGGCTCCATCAAAGAAAATCTTCCAGACAGAAGTGGTTAAAAGAGGCTCCTCATAAAAGGTAACAAACTATTTTCTAATTTCTAGAGGGGTTTCAGGAGCATCAATGAGCTTCAAAATGCTAGATCCTAGATCTTTATCAAAAGAAAAAATAAGGTGATTTGTGGGGTTTGCTTCATCACTAATTATGTAAGCCAATTGAGCTTCCCTATAAAGTCTTCTATTCTCTCCCCCCAAAACGAGAATAGTAGCATAAGAGAGATCCATTTGCAAGGTTCCCCCAAGTATTTTTATCCATGATCTTGAAAAGAGCATGACAAACTTGGGGGAACACCAACAACTACGATATCCATAAGTATGATTTTCATAGGCAACTGAAATAAAGTCACCACCATATCTTTAATGACTCCAAGACACTTCACTTTTCTGGAGTCAAAAGAATATAGGTCATGGTAAGTCTTTGTGATCTCTAACCCAAGTTCATCCATAACATATTTTGGCATAAGATTGTGGGATGCCCCTGAATCCATGAGACAATTGTGCAACACCTTATCATGTATATTCAGTGAGGTATAGAAAGGTGGGGGTGAATCGTCTCTGTCTTCTATCAAAGGACCTAAAATCACTGTTGATTTTTCATCGTGCATATTTATTGAATAAGTGGAATTTGGAGATGATTCAGGCTATAGCATTTTGGATAGATATTTTTTAAATTCTTCATTTTTTATCAATTCCAAAAAAGGTACAGGGATCTTTATTTTCTGGATCTCATTCTCAAAACTGAAGGAAGAAGAAGGTTTCAATATCTCTTTGGTTTTAGGAAAAGGATTTCTGATCAGAACTTGTGGGCTTTGAGAGTCTTTTTCCTTACTGCTCACTGTCACAACCTTGGAAGAATCTTCTCTTTGAGTAGGCTGATTAGGGGGATCAGTTTTTTCTTCATTCTTCTTAGACCTCAGATTATATCTACTAACATTTTTTTTTTCTTTCCCTCCCTTACTTAATTCATTTATTTGAATATCCATTAAAGATTGCTCACAAGAGGATTGAGTCAAGTGTGGGGATGGGGAGGTGTCACCTAAGAAGTGAATCTCAGGATCAACTTCTACCTCCTTTTCTTTTTCACCAACAACCAAATTATTTTGCAAAGGAGCTTGTACCCTTTGATCATCTCTCTCTCTTTGTTTATGGGATCTTTGGGAAAGATTTGGGGAGCATTATTTGGTCTCCTAAAGTTACCTCTGTTATCATTGTTTTGAGCATTTCTATATGTCTGTTTCCCTTCTGATTTTAACTTCTCAATCTCAGTAGAAAGAGATTTTACTAATTTCGTCAACTCATCTACTTGAGAATGGACAACAGGGGAATCAAAAGTTGAAGCTTCAACTCTATTTTTTCTCCTATCCCTATCAAATCCCCCCCTGAGCTTATCTGATGCCACTATATTGGATTCTACCTCCAAGTCAACATCTTGCATATGAACTAAGGAAGTTGATCTTCTTTCTCTCAATAGGAGACATAATTCGGGGTCAAATGGACTGGCATAAGTGATTTTTGCAGAGGTTTCAGTGGGTTTTATCTCATCAGGGATCCTTTTGTACATTTTGTTAAATATTTTAGAGAAGTCAGAGACAGACTCTCCTTCTTTCATTTTTAGGGATTCAAATTCAATGATGTAGTACAAAAAATCCTTTTTGTCCCCCCAATGCCTCAAGATGGCTTCATCCAATGTTTCAATACTAGTAATGGATCCAGGGGCCAGACCCTTAAACCACTTCCTAACCTCAACAAAAAGGCTTTGGATGAACACCCTCATCCAAACATCTTCATTTTCAATATTTTGGTTATCTACATAGTTGTAGAAAGCAACAAGATGTTCCTCAGCTGTTATATCTTCTTCTCCCGTGAACTTAGGCATGTATTTCAAATAATCTCCAGGAGGGAGAGAATTCACTGGATGAGGTAAGACTAGAGGAGCGTATCTTGCAACCATTATGGAATCCATCCTATTTGTAGGGGGGTTAACAACTGCCATTTGATTTTGAACTCTTTGTGAACAAGAAGGAGAAGGAGACTTGGCTGTGTGCAGATTTGGAGGACAAAAATATGAAGGGGGGGTTTTAGTTTTCACAGTAGAAGTCTGATTCTTGGAAGAATATGGCAAGGTCTGTAAAGGGGATGGAGTTTCCACTTTTTTGGTAGAATTTTTTTTAACAAAAAGCGGAGTAGCAAAACCTAAAGTAGGGAAATTTTCAAAACTATCAGGACTGAAACACTTTTCAATGTCAGGGGAAGAGAATATGTCAATGTTTTCTTCTTTCAATTCAATTTCAAAGGAAGATTATTCAACATGAAACTCTTCAAAATCAAGTTTCTTAGATACTTCAACAAAAGATAAATAAATCTTACTTGATAAAACAATTGGAGTATCAAGAGTGGAATCAGGCAACTGACCGGAAGCACTTGTAGCAACAAATTTTTTTTTTAGAGAAGCTTTTCCGTTCTTGATTATTTTCTTTGGGTTAGCCTCAGATGGAACCAAAGGTAGTTCTGGATTTGATCTCGTATGTCTGCCTTTAGGTGCCAGAGCTAAAAGAATGAAGTTTCCAGGTGCAAGATGTAATCTTCAAGATACTGAGTACTAATGCACCTTTAGGACTAGTATACTGTGTCGTTTAATCCCAGGGAAAAGTATTCAAATCGTCCCCGAAAATGGCGCCAAGAATGTTATCACTAGGAATCACATTCATATTGCATGGAAGGCAAGCCCAGTACCCATCAGGTTATATGTGAATGTAAGAGTGTTTTAAAGGGTCAAATGGAAAAAGACTCAAAATGATAATGTTCCAATTCAGAAAACAGGGCTAACATGCACCAATAATCAAGGTCTTGGCTAACTTCAATCAGTAATTTGGGAGTAAGTATGAATAGAGGGAAGACTTGAATGAGAGGAATGTAGGGGATACTGTAAACATCAGGTCTACAAAAGCCCAAGGAAGAAAATTTCTTAACACAAGATCTTATTGAACTTAGAAACTAAGGAAGCTAAATAAACATCATGATAATATAATGATCAAACATCCACCATAACATCACCACAATCATTCAAAGCATGAACATTTAGCATTAGAAGCAAATAAGATGAAAGAGAAGCTGATCACATTCACTACAAAATTTCATTCTCTACAAGATATTGGGTAGAGAATTTACGTAGCGCCACTATGCTGCGTCTTTGTGCAAGTTTGTTCTCTGCCAGATATTGGGTAGTGAATTTAGGTAGCGCCACTATGCTGCGTTTGTGTGCAAGTTTGTTCTTTTCCAGATATTGGGTAGCGAATTTAGGTAGTGCCACTATGCTGCGTCTGTGTGCAAGTTTAGGTAGCACTGTCAAAAAACACAACATATCCAATCTTGAACATGTGCAGATAAAGTAGTGGCCTTGCATAATGTCAAACCCATTATACTTAGGTGACTTGGCAGCACTGAAGGGAGTGCATTTCACCACTGAGGGAGTTAGTTTTGATAATATGGTATCCACAGGAGGTATTTACTTCCATGTGTAAAACTGACGAGGATAGAATACTCCGGGAAGCAAGAAGAAACCCTAATGAGTTGTCTAATAACCCTAGAAGACTTGTCGGATCAAGAAGATAATTTATAATAGGTTATTAGCCTCCAAGAGAAGAAGTCGACCAAAAGAAATAATATATACTGAACATACAGATACCTAGAATTAGAAGTCAACCCAGGTAGTTAGCCAGATTTACTATAAATACAGGAGGCAGGTCTTCATTCTGGCAGGTAGTCTCAGAATTGCAGAGAAACACTTGTGCACATTGCAGTGCCCAGTTTTGTGCGTAGGTTTGGAGGAGAGCTGCCATTGCAACTACAGCTATCAGATCACGTTTGGCTTGGACTATCTCTTGGTTAGGGTTTGGACTATCTGATCAACTCTTTTTGGTGCACTATCCTTGGGGAAAGGTGCCCTACCCTTTGTTTGGCTATCTAGCCTAGGGTTTTCTTCTAGAGTGATTCTCTATCAAGGTTAAGGTGCTTGGAGGGTGGCTTTGGCCTATGGTTGGGTGACAATAGTGATATTTTCAATGTTAAAATGAACACATCCATTATATTCTAACAATTAACACTTCACAAAAGCCCAAAACTCTGATAATTAAACGTTTAGAAGCCTGTATAGGTGGCAAAGGTAATATCTGAATAACAATTTACCCTCTCAAAAAGGAAACATCCTAAAAAATGGGGCTTGTTGCCATCTTTATACACACTTGCAAAAATGAGCTAAGTCTGGCTCACTTAGTGTGTCCTTGGAGACACAATGCCTAGGTTCACAACCCACGCTGTCACTTTGACCAGAACCTCTTCCATCTAGGCTCACTCCTAGGGAAGCCAAGGGGGGTAGTCCCTAGTTTCTAGATAATATTTAGAGTTAAGTTCTAGGAGTTGTTTTTAATTTGTTAAGGTTTGGCGGGGAGTCTAACCTATGATGCTAAGGCAACAATGCAAGATGCAAGGGTTAGAATGTGAAGCAAGCCTTTTCCCCAAGTCAACTAAGACTAGTGCCTAAGGTTGGGCAAGGGGTCAGCTAGATGTTAGGGTGTTTCGTTACAATAGAATTACAAGTTACTTACAAAAGAATAAATATACCAATACTTACAATAAAGAATGCCAAAGATACAAAACAAGCTAACCATGTTACTTCAATGTGCAGGATTTAAAGGAGATCAAGGCGTTAGCATCATCTACACATTAAGCCTAAGCATGCCCCAATAGCACTTACTCTATTGGACTGATCCTCAATGGAAACATCAAGATTTACAATTCAAAAGAAACTTAGAAGATTTAAAGCTTATAGCACAAGTATTCCACAATGACAAAGATTATCAACACTCTTAGTTGTTTAACCATAAAGTATTATTAGCTGATTAAGCCCAAGGTTTGATCATTAGATGAGTTGAGGGTTTCTGAAGATTACAAAGGTTTAGTTAACCCTCTTAGATGTTCACCAAAAACCTCCTCCCTCGGTTTCCAAATGATTGTTGGATGCTCAAGAAGTATGGCAACAAGGCCTACCCTAGCTTCACAGGTCAGCCCAAAAGATTGATTTCTCACGGAAAGGATGCTCCGCACCACGAGATCGTCCCTAGCCTAATCACCTTTCGTTGTCCCTCAATCCCATTTTACATGGTGAAGATAGTGGTTTTAAGGTACCCTATTAGTTTATTAAGTTAATATATCAAATAGGTAGACTTTTAGGTGTATTTTAGAGTGTTTTGACAATTTTAAGGTGCCTTAAAAGTGTAATTTATTGCCAAGGCCGAAACTCACTTCAACTTATTAGGTGTGTTATTTAATCTTATGAACGAAGAGCATTAACACATGCATAGCAATGTAAAAGCAAGCTGAAATAATGATTTAATGTGTTACCATGATTAAACCATAAACACGAAATAGTTTGTTAAAGAATGCTAAAGCATAAAGCAAGAAAAGCTTGCCCAAAGAAAAGATCAAGACACTCACACTTATATTATCTTTGTTAAAAACATTAAAGATCAAAGCATTAGGTGTGAGAAGGAACTAGAATATTTAAGCATGTACCTACACTATTAAATTATCCAACAAGTATTAACTTAGATGTGTTGGCAAATGGCCTTAAGATTTTAGCACATGAAAGAGAGTGTTGCCTATTATACCATTAATGCATAAACCATTTAGTGTGTTGGATTTATAGCATGCAACAAAATAGATCTTGAAAGATACAGATTATGTAAATAGATCTAAGTAATTTGGTTGTGCCCCAAGGGCTTAAGCTTAAAGATTAATGTGAGAGATCTAGATATAGATGATTTTAACCATTAAAACATAAATAGATCAAAAGCACATTAAAATCCTAGTCTCACAATTTGGGGTATTGCTCTCCCAAAGCGTAGGTAGTTATTAAACTTTAGAAGATAACTTGAAAAGAAAGAGAGAATCACGCAAGAGAAGAAGAAAGCAAGGATCTCTAACCCCACGTCCTAGCTTAGGAGAGTGACCTTGAGATGAAGAAATGAAAGTAGATCTAAGCCCAAACTCACATGTGGGAGGAGGCCATACCAATCCTCCTCCCAAGTTATGAAAAAGCAAGAAGTTGTTAGAAAATGAAGAAAGAATGAGAAATTAGCTAGGAAAAATGAAGAGAAAAGTTGAGAATGTTACCCACTTGAAGAAAGAGGTCTTGGAGTGTCGTGTGGACATTTTTGGGGTAGGATAACCCTCTCAACCAGATCTGAACCTGCAAAAACCAGCAAGGTATACTTGCTAGAAATGCTAGACACAACAAGCAAAGATGAAGACAAATTTCTATTTTTGGTAGAATTTTTTCACATAGAAAATTTTATAGAAAATGTAGATTTAGATGACCTATATGCTATGTTAAGCTAGCTGAAATTTAGATGATAGGACAACAAGAAAGAATGAGAAAAGAAGGGAGAGAAAAGATGATCTTATATGTGTCTCAAGGGAGGACTCTTCCTTAAGTCATTCCCAATGAAACCCTTGAAGCCAAAACCTGCAAAAACTTAGCAATATCTATGCATACAAATATAATATGGCTGAATGCTAATAAGATAAAATACTTGCACCCTATCTAGCAAACCCACATATATAGATCTACAAGAATACTCTTTGTTAGATCTACCCAAGTACCACTTTACCCAAGATCTAAGCTATGCATAAATCAAATTAAACCATACAAGTTTACCTCACATGTATTGCAAGAACCCAAGAACTTGTTTCTCTTCCAATGATCCTCCAAAGTTTCTCCTTTATATTACTCAAGAAAGGGATCTTGGAGAAATACTTGCTCCAAAACCCTAAGATCCAAAGAATAGAAGAAAGATGGAAGAATGAGAGAGAGAGAGAGAGAGAGAGAGAGAGAGAGAGAGAGAAATCAAGTAGAATAACAATATCTCAAGATATGGTGAGTTGGGAGTGAGGAGAGAGATCTATTTATACTTGGAGAGACAAACCTACCTCTCTTGGATCAATGCCAAGTGTCCAACACCAAGCAAAAGAGGAGATCCCTAGGCTAGGGCACACCATCTAGGGTTTAGATCATAGATCTAGGGTGTATATGGGTGTGGGAAGTGTTGGGATCACACAAAGGTGTAGTGGGAGGCTATGGGATATGTGCCAAAATAGTGGGAAGAAGTTAAATAATTTTAAAAAATTATTTTGAGAATTTCCAAGTGGGAGGGGGGTAACTCTCCTTGGAGGGTGCACCACTTGGGAGAGATCACATGGATCAAGGATGAGGATGAGTGAGGGAGTGTTGGTATCAATCAAAAAGGCAAGTGGGAGGCTAGGAAAAATGTGCCAAGGGATAGCATAAGTCTCCCATTGATTTTTTTACTTTTTGGAGACTTTCTAGAAGGAAGGCACACCACTCTAGGAAAAGTGACGTTTTTTTCTTTATGGCTAGGTGGAGGGGTGATGTGAGGGTTGGAAAAGGTTAGGAAAGGTTAGGATAAATCTCTCTCACCTTTATCCATCTTTACATCATCTTTTTAAAAATTACAATTTTGCCATGTTTGGACTTTAGCAATTAAAATTGCCGCTTTTGACTGATTGACACTCCGAGTGGACAAACCCATAGAAAAAGTTGTTTGACTGAGCTGAAACTTGGTCCATGGATGTAGGGGGGTTCTATTCCATTTATTTTGAGCACAAGTACCCCTATCAAAAGTCCAAGGACCTAGTTTTTACAATTTTTGCTCAAAAATAATTAATTAATTAAATAATTAAACCTCCAAACTTAGGGAAATTTAATTAAAAATTAATTAATTAAAAAAAACTATACTAGACTCGACAAAATTCCGCAAAAATTTCAAAGATGTCTTTCATGTTCATTTACAATGATTCCATACAATAGTTACCAAAAGATAAACAAACTAGAACGTCGTTCACCACTTTGGAGGAATTATTGCAAGTGTGAGTGTAAAACTCAAGGGAAATCAATAAGGCTGAAAATCCCAATTGATAACATGAGGATAAAAAACCCTCGGTGAAGGGAACTCTCCTAATGAACTGATCCCAAGGTAACTGACCTAGACATGAATCATGCAGACCTATTACATTATTGACCCATGCAGGGGTGCATAAATTCCAGTTACAAAAAGAAATGCTGGGGCCAAACACTGCCCCGTAGAACCAAAATCCTAGACAAATTTGCATCTGATGATGCATCTCTTCATGGCACATGGAGTTGACCACCTATGTTGGAGAGGCATTCAACATGGCTCACCTTTCATCAACTATTTTGTTACCTTGACACTTAACCTCACACTCTTTCTTGTAGAAGGAGGATCTTCATTTGGAACATAAATTTTTTTCTTGTTAGCAATGATAGGCTTATTCTTTTTAGGAATGAAAAACTTTTTGACTGGGGATATGCTCTCCTTGATTGCTGATATCTATTTCTCAATAACAGCTTCAACCAATACCTACAAGTTTCTCTGGGCTATTTCATCTCGAAAGTGCTGCAACTCTGCCTTGAGATTCCTGTTCTGGGATTGAAAACCTCTATTCTGCCTATAAAGGTTTTAGAGCTGCCTATGAAGGGGCTGGGCCTTTCTTGATGCAAACATTTCCAGGTCAAGGGTATGACTATGGCCATCCATGAGCTCTAAGCTCTTTCATTTTTACCTTGTCAGGCATGGCCTTTGTTTTCAACTGAGCCACCTCTTTTCTTGCATCCCTAAGTTGTTTGATTAGTCTTTTGAAGGTTTGACTGTTAGGTGGAGCAGTGACATGCACAATCTCAATAGGTTTTTTCTCGGTCTCCTCTTCCATCTGCATAGGAATTGCCTTGTATACTTCATCAGGCTTCTTGGTGCTTTTCTTTTATCTTTCTTCTTTTGCATAGGGGTTTCCTCTTTTCTTTCCATAGGATTTCCAATGCCTTTACCCTTCTTATCTTGTACAGGGATCTCAAGTAGAGGCTGTTCTTCAACAACTTCCCTAGAAATTGATTATCTTGTGAAAGGTCGTTTTCCCTTGGTTTTGACTGCTGGAGGAGAAGAGGGGAAGTGTAGCTTCTTCCCTTTCTTGGATGTAGTTTTGGTAGAAGAAGGAACCTCTTCTAACCCAGGTGGAGGAGGTGGTGAAAGATCTCTTTGTGGGGAAGGAAAAGTTTCCTCCTCATCTCCTGTGACCTACTTGTTGACCTCTGAAACTTGAACAGGGGCTCTGCCCTTTCTCTTCCTACTGGTCCCTGCTTTAACATCACTGGTGGGTGATAAGGGACTTGCATTCTGTGATTGAGGAGCAAATGCTAGATCCAACTTGAAGTGAGAAGTAACAACAAAATGATCCCATGAAATCTCTTTCTTACCCAATTCCTCAGAGACTAGCATTCTGATCAATCCAGAGTGGAAAAGACTAGAATCCACATCCTTCGACTTGGATTGAATCTTGTCTGACATCTTACATATTCTCCTTAACAAATAATAAGGAATATTCATTTCAACTTTACCAGTAAAATGAAGCAAAATCCTTATATGGTATTGGTACAATGTGTTAAATCTCCCTTCACATGTAAAATATCTCTAGATGATCTTCAATATCCTGTCAAACTGTTCAATCAATTGACTCCTTGGCACACCTTTAGACAAATCACTGGCTTGATGTTCAGGTTTAAAGAGATCTTTGGCATAGGATGAACTCAAAGCCATGGCTTTGAACCACGTTTCACCTGTAATAGGGATTCCTGTTGCAGCTGAGATAGAGGCTTCAGTCACCTCAAATTCCAAATCCCCAACCTTGGTTCTCCTGCCATCAAAATGTAATGCAAACTGTCTTTTCACCTCTGGATGGCCTCTTTGCATATTCTAGCAGATAGAGATGCATCCCACTCTTTGAAAGACCTCTCTTACCACGGGATCTGTATAAAAAAGATGCATATCCACAGGTTTTGTCCTAACCACCTTGCCTTGTTTGTGTGTCTTCGTCAATTGAGGAGTCTCCATGGCTTAGAATGAGAGACTCTTAAGGATTAGGGGGTAGTAATAACCAGGAAGACTTAAAATCAGGCTTCAAATGTACAAGGTTGATGTTTTAAAACAGATCGGTGCTAGTAAGCTAAGTTTGGACTGTGGGAATCCCATCGTTAGATTTGTACATGTATTGAGAGTTTGGACAGTGAGGGGGTAATCCGCATTTGGCCCTTTGTAGTTGGGTAAAAATGTTTAACTCAAAAATGAAAGGAAGCATGGGATACACAGAGGGGTTAAGTAGCGCCTTTGGGTAGCATGACACATATGCAGAAGATATATTGTTTATATGCTTGCAACCTTAATATCTTTGGAAAGCAAATGTAGTCAGACTTTGATACAAGAAAATTAAGTTCATAGGTTTGAAAAGGGAGGAGACAAGGATGTGATGCAAAGATGATTCCCTTACATCTGTGCAAGCTCGATAAATCAAACTCTGAGCATTAATTTTTTGTGAAAACTAATGTGCAGAGGAGGCAACACGGGATACCTATGGAGTAGACACCTGTTTGAAGCTTCGCAAAATTTCAAGATGAAGTTGCAAACATTTCGGCCTTCAAATCTACCTCAACATTAGATTTGGTCGCAACGTTGTTGCATGGTCAGAACTATGAGTTTGAGTAGTGAAACATTCTTGAATTTTCAAATCATAAACCGTTATCAGGGCTCATAAATACAAGATCTTGGAGGTATCTTTAACCAACTCCTGGCACTGAAAACAAGGAACATGACATTAGTCGTGGTAATCATAACTCGTGGCAGAAATCATGATGAATGGGAAAGAAGCTACGAAACCGCTTGATGAGTGGGCATCGTTCCAATTTTAAAAGTGATTGGAAAGATAAACAAGGACAACAAGGCATGCCCACGAGGTCATGAGTGAGGATAATGGTTTGTCACATCGGTCTAGTCATGGGTGGGAATGGATCGATCCTAGTGACAAATCATGAAGGGGTCCAAAATTTTAAGTCATGAACTAAAAAGGGTTTAAGTCCAAAAATCAATTTGAGGATCAAACTAGAGCTATGACTCAAAACTTTATTCATCTATGGGGTCCTACCAAACATAAAATTTAAAGGGATGAAACTTAAAAATTTGAAATCTAAGGCTTAAAAAAGGATAAAAACAAACTAAAAACCCAAGGAAATTTAGTGTGATAACACTAGTGACTGTACATTAACCAACAATTCACCACTGTGGTAAGGAAAAACCAATCAACCAAACAAGCCATGGTAACTGTGTATACCCACACATCCAATTGAAATGGGCATAGGCCCTTCCATTAAAACAAATGAGTTCTTTGACATCAAGCTGGTAACTATGAACTTTTGGAAGTGAAAATTTGCAATGTAAATCTCGTGCTATTATCACAGAGGAAATGACGAAAGGCTATACCAACATGACCGCTATATGACCAACGAGTGAGCCCACATTCGAAGTAATAGACCACGATAATCGAGAACAATTTAATAGGAACAACAGACTCCCTATGCGGCTCCAGTCTGGAGGGTTAAGGGTTTGCACAATAACCACCACAGGAGGAAAGACACTAACCATAGTGAAACTTCGAGGTTAAAGGCGTATGCACAAGGAGGACTATGAGGCTTGTGAACAAGAGACAGTTCTTGACAAGGACGAACAAGAAAACAAAGCTCTAGTTAAACCAAAGAATCACAAAGACAACCATCCAACCATGATTTAAAAAACCTCTTAACAAACGTGGTGGTAACAAAGAGCTATCACCTAGGAAGATCACCAACTCCAATGAACTCAAACAATTATAAGCATAACCATCCATTTTCCATTCAAAACCAAAATTCCACACAGTTGCAGTACTCAGGAAAACACAAACCCACACAACTGAGCCAAAAACATTTTATAACCAGAGTGAAGTCAAGAATGGCCAAAAGAGACATACCTGTTAATCGAAAACCTTAAGACGAGAGGTGGCCAAGCGGTTTTACCCTGCTAAAAATCTAGAGC
>ML805221.1:134766-149502 GCA_009831015.1 Picea engelmannii | reverse complement strand
CCCTTGTTTGTTGATTTTTGGGTTTTTGATTTGCAGATTGTTTTTCTTGCTTAGATTCAGAAACTTTTTTCGTTTTCATTGACAAAAAAGAAAAAAATAAATTTGCATGCACCAAATTTTTGAGAATTGAAGACAAACTAAATTGTAGTTTTTGGTTTAGAGATATCATTTTGGTTGTGAGTTGTCTTGCATGGTTTCTTGGTTATTGTTAGGTTGCATTATCAAATTTGCAAAGAAAATTCATCTTTCCCTCCCATAGATAGAATTCATTGAATTGAACTATTTGCATTGGCATTGTTTTGTTTCTTTCGTTGGGTCAAGAGTCACAACATCATTGAAGTTTCATTCATCTTCCCTTGAATTAAACAAATAGCCATAACAAAATATTTTGTAACTTAAAATCAACTAGACTCTTTTCTTTTTTAGCAAACCAACATTAGATAGGCTTAGGGCCTTGGAATAGGATTGGAGAGTAAACTCTCCAAGGCCATGAAATGGAACCTAGATTGATTAAAGAGTGTAAAATCCATTTTTACAACTAGTTTGTCAGGAGCCTCCTCTAACATAGGAGTTAAGCACGAGGTCATGTCATGATTTCCCCTCTGTATTTGTTTTGGTATTAGCGATATCGCTTCAACTACTATGTATATGGGAATTTCATTAGTGCCGAAACCTCCCTGTGAGGTAGCACTTTTGAAGCTTTAGGCGTAGTTACCCTACCCTTACATGTGGTTGGACTTGTGAACTATTCGCTCGGTCATTGATTTTGAGGTGGTAGCCTTAGTGACCACTCCTAGGTATCCTAAAGAGGTGCCTGCAGGTGGGACATGTATGTAGTAGCTGAGATAGATGTTCATTCATGGTCTTAGTTCCCCTGGAAGGTGCTTACCTTAATAAAGGGTACTCTCTCCAGTCATGGTTGTTTCATAAAGATCATCATAACTTCTCTTCATACCTTCTCTAGCCAATTTTGTGGGGACTTCATCTCCCCATATGGTATGTTTTCTAAAGGACCCTTGATCCTTTGTTTTGATTTCTATTTTCTTATATTTGCTAGGAATTTTCTCTTTGGTTCTAAGTCTACATCATCCTTAGGTTGAATGGTGTTTTGAGTTTCACATATTTTTTCACTGTGGCTTAATCACCACCTCAGTCTCATCAATTACAAGGAATTGAGCCCATCACAGAGGTACAACCACCTATTAAGCAGTGTGAATTATGTGTCCAAAAATTCAAAGAGTCTCATCTCTGGTTTGAGGAGTGTGGGTACGTTCAAGTGGAAGTGGTTGTTGAAAGTCCTCCACCTAAATTTAACCCTAGTTTGACTGATTATGATACTCCCATACTAGTCCAAGTTCAAAATTTCTTTAGTGAAATGTTTTCTTTGTTTAGTGAACCTTACACCATTTCAAGCCCAAGTTTTTAGTCCAATGTGGCTAAGCCATCAAGCCCATTCATGAGTACCCCTGGGGGCATCCCAATGATGTCCACCTTGCCATCATGTTGTGTCGACACCAACAAATTCCCTTTTTCTTGACTTATTTCTCAAAGAGTCAATTTTCCCCAAGAAATAGGGACCCTCCTTTTGTGTCTCACAAGCCCCTTTGCTTGTCATCCAGGTTAAGTTATCTCTATGACCTTTGATTCAACTCCTTCCATATTTAACTAAAAATTTTGTAGCCTTCTTATTTCATTGATTCGGTATATATTGACAAGTTAATATTTTCCTTGTTGATACATCCAGTATCAGCGAGTTATCCTTTTCTTCACTGGCACTGAAAAGTTCCCAACACTTAACAAAATTTCTATTCAAGATTTTGAATATCAACACCCATGAGGTTTTTGTCTTCGACACACCAACATTAATCTCTCATGTTCCATTGATACATGTAATTCTAATGGAATTTCCTTTATGTATCAACATCATGAGGTTATACTTGTCGACATGTCAGCTCTCATCCAATAATCATCGTCGATACACAAATCCATTGCTTCATGTATCAACAATGATAATATTTACATCGTTGATACAAGTAGAGGTCTACCATTGATGACTTATCACTCAAATATTTGTATGTGTCAGCATTGATCACTTGATTATTGCATTACAACAACAACCATTATCTCTTCTACACTGATATGTGGAGCATATGACCAGTTCCAATTACACATTGGCCACCGATATGACATTTGTCTCCCACCCATTTTAGCATCAAGCCTAATGCCTAAAGGCACAAAAAAAAGTTATAAAACTCTTGTCGAGATTGGATTTATCACCTATTATCAAAAGCATTCAAGTGCATTGAGGAATAACCCCTATTAGTGAAGGTTTTCAACATAAACATATCTCCTCCTCACACATGTGTTAGCTCTAAGTTTTGTAGGTAAGTAACACTCATTCTCATCCATGGGTCATTCCATTTTCTTGTAGTTTCATTTTTCCTTGTATATGAGTAGGCACTGGGGATGTGTGAGTCGACCCTAAAGACTCCTTCCCTAACTTTTCCCATAGCTTATAAAAACATCCATCGAGTATAAGTCTCCTATCCATCCCTCGACAACCTAATTTCTCCATTACACTCATGCCCTAGTTCTTTCCTTGTGGTTGTGGTTTAGGTTTTCCCCTCGAAATCTCTATGTCCTAACCCATCAAAACCCTTTGAACAAGCCAACCAACCCCTGACTAATCCATAAAATTTCATTAGTTCTTCTTCATTTAATTCATTCCACTAGCCATTCCATGCTCACAGGTAGAGCGTTCAGAAGGAGGGAAACTTACCCATACTTAGCCAAATTTTAAGATTAGAAGGTAGTGTCGAAAAGGTTGGAATTATGGATGTCGATATTTCTTAATCCTCACCGACGGAGTTTAATAATTAAACATCGATACTGACTTTCTTCACCAAAAAGGATCATTTTATCAACGTTGATACAGAATTGTCTTTGTCAACAAGCATCAATGCATGAACATCAATACAAGTATCTCCACACCAACAAGATTTAAATATTGAACATTTATATATGGTTGTCCTTGTCGACAAAAAATGTTTGAAATTTGTTGATATTATCCTCCACGTATCGAAAAATATCGTGGGATCGATGTCGGTGGGGTCTTCACCATATTGGCATAAATCTCTCCCTCAAGGCCGATACACAATTAATTGCCCCCCTCTTTGACACTTACCAAAATTTGTTAAGAATATTGCAATGTCATCATATCTTTCCTCTTCAAGTGTCGATACACCTCCCCATGTTGGAATGGATGCTCTCTCTAATGATGATACAGATATGAATCGGCTCCCAAATCAAGAACCGTTTGACTTTTCCATGAAATCATGAAAATCAACCAAGTGTAGAAATGAAGCCAATCTTTCTCTTTATTTATTTATTTTCCTTGTCAAATAGTTATAATCTGATAGTGTTATCTAAGATGTGTTCTTTCGGGTGAACTGATGAGAAATATGTTTTGTAGATTCAGATATGTTTCCATGCAAGTGATCACAAAGTGCCAGCAACATCCATGTGGAAGAGGCCTCTACAAGTGGAAGCATTTAGGAGGAAGAAGTAAACCTCCCCAGACCCATTTATGATTACACTAAAGGGATTATCAAGAGAGAAACTTCAATTAAATAGGGTGAGGTTTATCATATGTTCAATAATCAAATTTTTCCCCAAGGAGTAGAGGATGGAGCTAACCTTCATATATTTAGAAACATCATAAAGTCAAAGTTGTATAAGGTGGAATCTCACCCAATGATATTTCCCTAGGTAGTGACCATCTCATGGATAGTGAGACATGTGAACTTGGAGACTAGGTACATTCTCAATGTCAGGGAGCACCCATTGTTATAGCAAGATTTTCCTCACCCCGTGTAATCTTTCACAGAGGGCCTTTTTCCATTTCCCTATGTAGACTTTTCATCCCTTTTTGCAAATCCCAGAGCTAAAAATACATTTTTTCCACATATACACACCTTTCCTACTATAAATGTGTATACGCAGGTTGCACCACTGCAACCTACATACATCGGGAAATGTGCCCAGATTTGAAAAATGTTGTTGGGTTTCCATGTCACGACAGGAGATCAATGTTCCTTGGCCTTCCATATACTGGAAACATTCTGACTCGACCCTTCAGTTCCATTTGAAGGGTATAAATGGGCCAATTTTGAGCTATGGAAAAGAAGAGAAAATAATTCAACTTTGAGAGAAAAGTTACTCTAGAGGAATTATTCACTTCACATTGAGTCTACATCCCGTTATTCTTTAAGTCTGAACACAATGTCCAACCCCCAAGATCTTCCCTTATTAAGTGAGAACTCCATTATATCTCTTACATGAGCTTGCCTTTGGTGGAGGATTGAAGTGGTGGAGGCCCAGTTGGAAGGAACTTAGTTTCTCAGTTTCGAACCGTGTCAACACAGAAGTCTGTAAATTATTCACTTTTGTTGATCATATCTTAATAGAAATACTCTTTTCTTGTCCAATTGATATCTTGCAAATATTTGAATTATTATTCCATGGGCGTATTTTCTATGTATGTTAATGGATTATTCTATTGAATGTACTCACATCATATATTATCACCATATGCTTTCTTTGCTTGGTTGTTGAGGACTAGTTGCAGGTATATTTCTTTGGGTCAAGTGCTCAACGGTGGAATTCATCAAACATCTGGATGAGGTAGGAATTTTATATTGCCTTTCTATCATATTTGTTTATATAGCATACTTGAGAATAGTGTGTATTTCTGCAATCATTTCCATCTATTGTGGTTTTCCCCTAGCCATAGAGAGATTTTCCTCATAACAGAATTGGTGACCATATTGGGGATTGAATCTTATTTTTATGGGTTTGGAGTGTTTTTATCCTTAGATTTATCTCATTTATATTGTGTTTCTTGTCATATCATTGCTTGACAACCTATGTTCACTCTGAGTCTAAGTATTTCAGTCTTCTCCTTAACCTAGCTGTGTTTTTGACACATATACATGGGTTTTTTTTTTATAGTTGTGTATATACATGTGTTCTCCTTATGCAAGCTGCGTACATATGGGCTTTTCCCTTGAA
This sequence comes from Picea engelmannii, assembly GCA_009831015.1. NCBI lineage: Eukaryota > Viridiplantae > Streptophyta > Pinopsida > Pinales > Pinaceae > Picea > Picea engelmannii. The sequence continues at coordinate 144,432 of ML805221.1, read as the reverse complement.
CAATCACGTACATGAACCTCTTTTTCTTGTTTGTTGGGTTTGGTGGTTGTTGGGTAGGTTTTGATGATTGTTGAGTATTCTTGGGTCTCTGTAGTGACTGTTAAGTGTCTGTGGGATGGCAGGAAACCTGTCTTTGGTTGAATTTTTGGGTAGATACTTTCTCGTCATATTTTCATTTTGATTGTCCTTGTACATTGGGATAGGTGTTTTTCTCCTTGGTATCCTACTTGAGTTGTCTCTTTCTATACACATTAGAGTCTTTATATATCAAGTTGTTGTTCAGTCCATGCATTTTCATTTTTCTTATATTGAAAATAAAAAAATATTAGGCATTTTGAATTGACTGGCATTTTGAGTCTTCGTCATTTATCTTAGTGCATGTAAAGAAAGATTGCATTTTTATTCAGAATTGCAAAATTGAATTGAAAATTGCATTTTTAGAAAGCATATCATTCATTGAAAAAATAATTTAGGACTTTGCGTTGTATTCATATTTACTTTACTTGCTGAGTCATAACATCACCAGTTTCATGACCACACCTTTTTGAGTAAGCATGGCCATTAAAATTAATGCTATAATTTAAAATTGGTTCGTAACGATTTTATTTTCTAGGGTGCACAAACTATCTTAGGATTTAGTGCCTTGGAATAGGATTTTGCGAGTAAACTTCTCCAAGGACATTAAATCAACATATGTGTATGACTAAGGGAGTGGAGAAATCCATTGTATAATTGGTAATATTAGAAGGCTCTTCTTACACCGAAGTTAATCAAGAGGTCGCGCGAGGTCGGTTGAAGGGATGCCCCCCCAATACCTTCTTAGTGTCATATATATTTCTGGGGATCTATTCATATATGGGGATCTTGCTAGTGCTCTTACCTCTGTGAGAGGTGGTACTTTCAAGGTTTTGGGATTTGCAACCCTGCCCATATGGTGGACCTAACTTATGAATTCTCTCCTGTGCATCGGTTATACAGTTGTTTCTTAGTTACTTGACTTACATGCCACATAGGTTACTTGCAAGGGTTATTCTGCAAGTGCCCTGGGTCAGATAAGGGTCAGACAACACATGGCCTTTATGGAGGATTACCTCTCTGTGGGGATCTGATCGACTCGTTGTTAATCCCACAAGGACCCATATAATTGATTATGATACCTTTGATCTTTAGCAGGGAGTCTCAGGCCCCTCTTGGGCGAGGCATACCTACTTTAGGTAGGGAGTCCCCTTTCAACCACTTTATTGTGTGCATATTGGTCGTTTGATTATTTTTGGTGTGCTCTTGGATTACTAGTTAACCTTAGGATTTTAGTCTGCATCTCGAGTTTTCATTATCATGGCTAGTGGAGCTCCTTTGGATCCCTCATTTACTGCTACCTCCCCCATGAAATTCACTCATTTCATGGGGATGAATATCTCTGCATTTCATAATGGTATGCAAAATTATGATACTTAGTCAATGCCTTAGGTCTCTAATCATTTTTATCATGGTATGCTAGACATGTCTTCACACTTTCCATCCTCTGTCTCGTCTCCTTATGTAAATCCAAGTTTTGTGTCTGGGGGAATGATGGCTCCTTATTATCCCTCTCTATTTGGTGGGAGTCATATCCCTCAAACAACTCTTACGGTAGGAGGCTGGACTCTTCCTTCCTACGAATCCACTTTTCTAGGAGAAAGTGCTCAAAAGGGCATTCATTCTACTTATTACACTTTGTCCACCTATCCTTATTCCGCTATGTTGGTTCCTACGAACTCTTTTCCCATGGAGGACCTCCATCTATCCTCGGGTATTTCATCCCAGGGGAATCAGTTTTATAGTATGGAAAACCCCCTACACGAAGTTCCTTTGTCTGGGGACAACATATATCCTCACATGAGTAACCCTTGTCATGTCGCTTTCTCTTTGCAAGTGGATTCCTTAGTGTTGATTCCCTTAAACCCCTTTATGAACTAGTATGGAGGAGGATACTATCTTTCCAAATAGGGACATGGTGTATACCAAAACCCTTCTTGGCCTGCAATTTTTCAAAACCATTCTTTCCCAAAACCTTGGTCTCAAATGCCACAACCAACCACCACCACAAGTCTAGTCACTGCATGTCATACTGGCATTATATCACCAACCTCTACTAGTCATGTTGGAGATTGTTTGACAACCTTTGCAAGTCATGTTGAAGACCAACAACTAGTTGTTGTTAGTCATTCTAGGGGCATCGATCTAGTCGCCATGAGTCATATCAATATCACATCTCCAACCTCTATACATCATGTGAGAGATGAACCTCCATCCTCTGCTAGTCATGCTAAGAGTATGAAACCAACCATTGTAAATGGCATTGGGGGAATTCATATGATTGAGAATCATAGATGTATCAGAGGTAAGGCCATATTCCTTTGCAGGAGTTGCGAAGGAAATCACCTTACTCGTTTTTGTCCTTGTACTGCTGGGATACCAAAAGAATAGTTCTCACTTGAGGGCCCTTCGGGTTATGAGTCATATTTTGTTTCCCCACACTTCGTTTCTTCTTTTGTTGATATAGTGTTCATGCCGATGCAATCTTCGGCTGACACTCCCCTTCCTTTAGGGGTTGATGCATCTCTTGAACTTTTTTTCTCGCATCTGGTTCAACCAGAGGTCATGTCAATGCAATCTTCGACCGACACCACTCCTCTTTTAGAGAATTATGTGTCTCCTAGCCTTATTCTCATGCATCCTATTCAACAAAGGATTGAAGAAGTGGTCGCGCCGATGCAATTTGCGTTCGATCCCACTTTTCTATTTCTAGTTCTATACCTTCTATACAATGTCATTATCATTTCTAGCACTACACCTTTTGGAAAAGAGAGAATTTTACTCTCCCTGAGTACTCTCCCTTCAAGTCTTGGAGAAGTTCCCTTTGGTTGGGATGGTCTTGTGGGGTATCCAATTCCTCCTCCTATGTTCTTTCAAGTAAGAGACATTATCTGATATATCATGGAGAAGGTAACCTCTGCTATCACTTTATCCTCCTCGACTTGGAGTGCTTTGGGTTTTCCCAAGCTTGTGTCGGCTATTCGTAAGATACTGAAATTTCACAGAAGTCCAGCATGGGAGCCTTTTCCTCCCCCATGACATGCCACCTAGAAACTCCCAAGTGAGTCTGATTTAATCTCTTTTCTGACTCATCTAAAAAATGAAAAGATTGTCGAGTGAATTTGTCCCTTTCACATTTGTTAAATTGGACTTGAAAGGTCATGAGTCTTAGTTAAGCTCTTTTTCAACTCATTTTCAAAAAGTGAAAATATTTCTGAGTGAACTTGTCTCTTTCACACCCGTAAATTGGATTTGAAAGGACATCTATTTGGTACAAGTTTATCTCTTTTTCAAACCAAGTAGACTACGATTATGAAAAAGGTCATTTTTTTGCATTAAGTTGTGATTACATCTCATGCCCTTGCTTGCAGTATTGAGCCTATATTTGTTTCTCACTTTGCGTTATAAACTGTTTGCCTAAGTATTTTTTCATCCTCAACCAAGCAGAGCCTTGTTTATATCATTCACAATTTGACACCCTATACCCAGGAGGGAACATTCCCCTGAGTGTCCATATTCCGCATGCACCTTCTTGCATTGAGAATAGGTATGTTCCACTGTTGGAACTATTTTTTATTACTTGCGACACTTGTTTCCTCCTCTGTATCATAACATTCATTTTCCTATAAAAAAACAAAAAAAGACAGGCGAGAAGGGAGTATTATCTTATATTGGCAGCAGACATTTCACCTTTGAATAGAGCATAAATTTATTGAGTCCATTTGTCATCATAATTTTGGTTTTATCATGGCCTTAGGAAGTTGATCTCGTTACAAAGAGTTTTCTCCACTGACTAGTTACTCTTCCAGTCCCTATGGAGAGTTTGATTGATGCCTTATGCATCTCATCGTTTCATCATTGAGTCTATGTTGTCAAAGTCTTCCATATGTCTGATGCTCTTGTTTAAAGGATGTCTATCAACATGTGTCATCTATTTCTCATAACTATTGACTTTGCATGTCGGCCATACCCTCAATTTGTCTCAAAATCACATGATGTTGTAGTCCTATCATGTACCCTGGTCCTACTTTCATCATTGGTAAGTAACCTTGAACCCAACAGTCGACAATTCATCATTGTTCATTGACTGGGTGGTTTCCCTTGTGTTCAACAACAAGACATCTATTCACATATTGGGATTTGTGTAGTGTCTTGGATGCCATTAGCCTTATTGGTGGTTTCCTCGCATCTGTCAATATTTTTCCTTATTGGCTTCTATTTAGAGGGTATTTTATGTGTACCACTTGCACTTGGCACATGTGAAGGATGCACGGGTTCATTGGTTCGTGAACATGTTCTTCATCCGATTTCCTCCAAATCATGAAGCTCACGCTTTGTACCTCGTGTTGAATGATGTGAGATTCCTTAATGCTCTCCTTTCAGTGGGTCTCCTTCCATTGACTCCAGCTCATATATTCTGGAAACAAGACCTAGAGTCCTATGAGTACCTTGAGGATTGCAGTCATTAGTGGCATGTTCTCTCTCCATTGATAGTTGGGAATACATCAATGTCTCCTGATCAATGGATTATTCAAGTGTTCAACCCCGAATCCTTTATTCACACTTGTAAGAATGTACTCAATGACTTAATTCCTACTTTCATCATCGGTAGGTTGTCTCGTGTTTGTTAATGGTATACCTCAATGACCGGTAGTCAAATGATGTCTCATTGTGTTGGACCTCAACTCTTTTATTCACATGATGTAGACTTGCACCTTTGGCAGAGTGTGTAGAACACTTGAAGACATCAGTATGTGGTCACATATTTCCTGAGTTGTTGCTTCCTTTTCATTGGACCAGTACCTATATGACTTTAGTGATCATGGGAGATCATATTGTACTCCATTGTATACATATATCTTCAAATTGATTTTGAGACTGGTTCTACTGGGACTTGTTCATGACTATGGCACCCTTTGGCATGAAACCACATTTGTATTTTACTATTCATGGCCATGGACAATTTTTTGGTATATTTTCACATGGATTTGCAGTGTAATTCAAATTGGCAGCCATGTATGCAAAGTCAATGGAGATTGTAATGACCAACTAGTTCTTCCAGTTGGTTCCCCATCACTCCACTTCTGGGTTTTTATAATGTATTTCAGCCATCACATATACTCCTCTGACCTCACACATTAGGGGGAATCTATTATAGAAAGATTTTCCTCACCCCATGAAATCTTATACAGAGGGCCTTTTTCCATTTCCATATGCAAAATTTTCATCCCTTTTTGCAAATCCCAGAGCTAAAAATACATTTTTTCCACATATACGCACCTTGCCTACTATACAACATGCATATACACAGGTTGCACCACCACAACCCACATACATCGGGAAATGTGCCCAAAATTGAAAAATGGTGTCGGGTTTCCATGTCACAACAAGAGATCAATTATCCTTGTCCTTCCATATACTGGAAACGTTCCGACTCGACCCTTTAGTTCCATTTGAAGGATATAAATGGGCCAATTCTGAGCTATGGAAAAGAAGAGAAAAGAATTCAATTTTGAGAGAAAAGTTACTTTAGAAGAATTATTCACTTCACATTGAGTCTGCATCCCTTTATCCTTTAATTTTGAACATAGTGTTCAACCCCCAAGATCTTCCCCTATTGAGTGAGAAATCCATTGTCTCTCTTACATGAGTTTTCTTTTGGTGGAGGATTGAAGTGGTGGAGGCCCAGCTGGAAGGAACTTAGTTTCTTGATTCTTAACTGTGCCGGCACGAAAGTCTGTAACTTATTCACTTATGTTGATCATATCTTAATAGAATTACTCTTTTCTCATCCAATTGATATCTTGCAAATATTTAAATTATTATTCCACAAGCGTATTTTTTATGTATGTTAACGGATTATGCTATTGAATGTTCTAACATCATATATTATCACCGCATGCTTTCTTTTCTTGGTCGTTGAGGACTAGTTGCAGGTATATTTCTTTGGGTCAAGTGCTCAACGATGGACTTCATCGAACGTATGGACAAGGTAGGCCTTTTATCTTGTCTTGCTAGCATATTTTTTTATATAGCATACTTGAGAATAGAGTTGATTTCTGCAGTCATTTCCATCTGTTGTGGTTTCCCCCCTAACCATAGAGAGATTTTCCTCGTAACACCCATTAACATCATTTCAAGCATCAACTATATCTTTTTAATACCACCTACATAAAGGGAAAATATAGCTAGATATAAAACTTATAAAGGAATTCCCACTTAAGTCTAAGGATATGTTTAAGGTCTGGTACAAGCCCATCAAACCATTGAAATAAAGGCCCTCGGGTGAGTACCCAACTAATTTATTGAGAACACATTACCAATATGTGGTGGCAATGTTGTGAAGATTATGTGGGGAACTCAACACTCTGAAATTCCTGATGAATTGGTCACCTCTCATTTACTACATCGTTGATGTCAGGTAGAATTTCAACTAGTCTAACATTTAATGAGCATCTCTAGAAGTAGTTATTAGAGAAGTCAAAGAAATTGTCTCGGGGAAATTTCCTAGTTTTCACATGTCCTTTTATCTCCTGGACATGGTATGCATCTCACACATATCCAAATATGGGTTGGGCCTAGAAAGCAAGAGACCCTCCAATCCACATTTACTACAAGGTGATCTGGTAACACAAGTATAGAATTGAATATCATAAGATCTGGGATCACTTCCTAGTGCCATTGTTCCATATTATCTTCGATGCACCTACACCTTATTTGATAGATAAATCATAGGAAATAGTTCGAAGGATAGGAAACTGGTATATTTTGGAATTTGGTACATATTTGAGAAAATTAAGAGCCACCAAAGCTCCACATTTTCTTCCAATATTTTTCGTAGAGAAGATGGCCTTACAAGAAATTTCCTATCAGACCATGATTCAGGGAGTTGGCACATCTATTTATAGGGAAAAGAATGCCATCTGACCTCCTTTTCCACTATGGGTTGGATTGTATTCCTTCGAAGATGTTAAGCAGGCCCAAGCCGAAGTGGACATATTAACATATTTCCACTTCATAGAGGAGATATTCCAGAGGCATGATCCTTTGAATATGGTAAAGAAACATTTCCTCAACCACAAGCAAAGATGCGAATACATGACAAACAACTAGGAAGAAGAGTAAATTCCCTATCATTCTCAAACATACCATGAGGTCATATTTAGGATAAAGGGAAACCCATTAGGCAGAATTTCAGACGAACAAAGAACCTAAGAGGAACAAAAGAAGGTTGATGAAGTAGAAGAAGTAACAACAGTAGCCATGACCAAAGCCACAACCTCCTAATCGGAGGCAACAACAACAGAAGAATAAGAAATGAAAAGAAAATGTGTTGAAGGTGTTGAAGTGGAAGAAAAAAAGGGGAGAAACAAAGTTGAAGAGGAAGAACATATAAAGCAAAAATAAGTTGAGGAATTAGCAACAACCAAGTGACAAATAAAAAGGGAAAAGGTGCAAAAGAAGAAACAAGATGTGGCCAAACAAAAACAAAAAGAAGAGTAAGTTCCAGGTAAATTAGCATCTGAATCCAAAGAAGAAATAGATTCCAAAGCAATAGAAGTAGTGGCAGAGAAAAGAGCAGTCAACGAAGCAACCGTGAAAGCAACAGAGGAATATCAAAGGAAATAGGATGAGGAAACATTGAAAAATGATGTTTCTCCCATGGACATTGATATATCGTGTTCATCATCTAAATCCTCACTCACTGGTGGGAACTTCGCCCTCGACAAACTTGTATTGGGACTGTTCACACCCTCCAAGGCTTGCAAGGTGGCCATCCTGAATACATTCTGGTTTGACAAGGCCTCTGACATAATTGTACAAAAACAAACAAAGAAGTTCCCAGTCACGAAGAAAGTTCCCCTATCAATGATTAAATAAACCATAGTGACAAAAGATGTCAGGAAGAGCCCAATATATATTGAATCCACTAGTGTTTCCTTCATGATGGAATCAAGACAAAATCTCAAAGACCTTTCCCGTGAAAATCAAGAAAAGGATGATTGGATCAAAGAGATGTAACAAGAAGTTAGACGTGGGAAAAGAGATAAGGGAGTGATTCAGATTTTATTTTATGAGCGGAATGAAATGAATACAGATTATTAAAATATTCTTAACACAAAATAATAGATATACAGTAAAACTGGTTTTCTATTCAATAAGGAAATGAGATGAAACTGTAAAATGCAGTGAAAAACAAGCTTGTTGGAATGGTGGTAGATTATCTCTGAGAAGAGATGTGACGGTTGCGCTAATTCACAAGAAGATGATTACAATGAGGCTATGAAGGCCTTTTTACAATAAACAAGAATTTAAAAAACCCTAGACATCCAAAAACCTAACCCTAGGAGATGAAGCGTCAAAAGTCATGTGGGCCCCGTTTTGGCAAGTTAGTACATCAACTTCCCGGGGTCGTAACTTTTGCATACAATATTCATTTTAGGAGAACGATAGCCCATTGGAAAGGTCTAATCGAGAAGAAATATTTTTGATTGGCCTAGATGAGTGCCTTTGGAAGTCACTTGGGCCACTAATCCCCAAAAAATGTCATTTAGGGCCTCAAAACGACCCCAGAAGTTTGGAACCCAAAACACTACCAAGGTGGAAAACTGTTTTTCAAGCCAGTGGAATAGGTGGGTGGCCACCAATATCAACCTCATTCAATCCTCCCTCCTTAGGAATAAATTATCTCCATTGTGTTGAGTTCCCCCATAAGATGAGGAAAGTTTTGCTTAATTTGGCCCCATGTGAGCCACTTTGCTTGGTGCAGGAGCTACCCTGCTTTGAAGACTCAATAAAGTTGGATCCTTTGATGTCGAGGGACCTTGATATGTTTGTCCACAATATTATCATTGAATTCATGTTGCATGCAGTCAAGGTTGAGATCTATTGGTGTCAAATGCTCTGCTATCTCTAAGGTGTCCAATAATGGTAGGAAATATGGTTGAAGGAGAGCCACATTGAAGACTGGGTGCAGGCCAAGAAAAGGGGAAATGTTGAGCTCAAAAACATTGTCATGAACAACCTTGGTGATGGTGTATGGCCCATAATGGAGTGGGAGGAGCTTCCGATGGGGCCTTGTAAGACGTTCTTTCTGCAAGTACAACCAAACTTTTTCGCCCACCTGAAACTTATGTCGCACCTGATGTTGATCATGGCGCTACTTGTACTTGGAATTAGACTTTTGTAGAATATCCTGAACCTGTTGGTGGATGTGCTAGATCTTCTCAATGAACCGGGTGGCTTTGTCAGCTTCTGGTGGATCAGGGGACGAGTCAGCCGAGGTGGTCTTCAGGGGTAGTGCAACATCCATGGGGCCCAATGGTTGGAATCCCAATCGCACCTAAAAGGGGTTGTGGCCAGTCGATCTATGTAGGGCTCAGTTGTATCAATGTTGGACATAGGGAAGAATCTCATCCCATTTGCAAGGGTGTTTTGAATTGTACTTGCGCAGGATATGTACGATCATCTGATTGATGACCTCACTTTGGCCATCTATTTGGGGGTGAAAGGTAGTGGATTTGGTGAGCTTGGTATCCAATAGTGACCAGAGGCTCGACCATAATGTGTTGAGGAACCGACTGTCACATT
>ML805221.1:101364-134015 GCA_009831015.1 Picea engelmannii | reverse complement strand
ATGTGCCCCTTTTGGAGTAGTTCTTGGATTTTCCTCTCGATCTCCTTATTTTCTAATAGAGAGTGGAGGTAGACTGACCCATTAGGTAGTGGTGCACCTAGGGTCAGATCGATGGGATGCTTGACCTGGCAATGCAGAGGTACCCCGGTAGGAGAGGAGAATATATCTGAGTATTCTTCCACGACATTATCCACTTGCTTCTATTGTGTGGAGAGATCGGCCGTGGAGGCCCTTGATGTGGCTACGATATTTCCCTCACTCTAAGAGAATCACAAAGAAGACAAATTTCTCGGTGTGAGAGGCGACCTTTCGACATTGCTTAGCAGAGATCACAGAAATATAACTAGGAGGGACTGCCTCGGGCATCCTATACAATTTCTTGTTCAAAGTAATAATAACACTATGAGGCCTATACTCATATATAGCATGACATTTCCATAAATAAGGTTGTCCCAAAAGAAAATTACAACTTTGAGAGGAGAAACATCACACAATACCTCGTCTTTGAAAGGCTTGATGTCGTATGATAGTTGGCACTGTTGGCTGACGCAAAGATCGATTCCTTGGTTGAGCCATCTAATGGTGTAGGGTTTTGGGTGCAATGTTGTCGGTAGGGCCAAGTGCCTGAAGACCTCTACTGATATGAGGTTCTTCTTGCTACCACTATCAATGATGAAGTGCAACGGGGTGCCTTTTACCCACATCTGTGAATGGAAGAGGCACTCAACATCTTTTGGCTCGTCTGGTTCACCAGGCTAGAGCTTGGTGGTAGCAACGGTGGCATTGGGTTCCTATTCAATGATATGTCTTCCCCTTTCTAGTTATGACTCAGATTCAGAAATTGCATCTGATTCATAGGCTTTCACTTCGACCACCAATGACTTCTTTGAGCGGAAATTGACAGTGTTATGCCAAGGGCTCTTATGGAAGTCGCACCACTTCCAGGTATCTTTTTTTGTCTTCCTGATGTCCTTATTTGCTTGCGGCTTGGACTGGTTGTCTTGATGTTGTCCATATTTTCTATGTCCTTTGTTTTGTGGGTTGGGGCCACCCTTTCCTAACTTTTGTTATGAGGGGTTCCTAGGCCCAAATTGTCACGTCTTTTGTTTGATCTTCTACTCAATTTTGAAAACATATCGGTAGGTCGTGCCCAAGGACAAGATGTCCATAAATTCCATTTCAGACTGGAGAGCCACATTGAAGACTGGGTGCAGGACAAGGTAAGGGGGAATGTTGACCTCAAAAGCATTGTCACGCATAGCCTTGGTGATGGTTTATGGCCCATAACAGAGTGGGAGGAGCTTTTGATGGGGCCCTGTAAGGCGTTCTTTCTACGAGTGCAACCAAAATTTTTCACCCACCTGAAACTTATGTGGCACCTGATGTTAATCATGGCACTGTTTGTAGTTGGAATTAGACTTTTGTAGAATATCCTGAACTTGTTGGTGGATGTACTATATCTTCTCAATGAACTCGATGGCTTTGTGAGCTTCTGGTGGATCAGGGGATGAGTTGGCCGAGGTGGTCTCCAGGGATAGTGCAACATCCATGGGGCCCAATTGTTAGAATCCCAACCCCAACTAAAAGGGGTTGTGGCTAGTAGATCTATGTAGGGACTAGTTGTATCTATGTTGGACATAGGGAAGACTCTCATCCCATTTGTGAGGGTGTTTTGAATTGTACTTGTGCAGAATATGTACGATCATCTGATTGATGACCTCAGTTTGGACATTTGTTTGGGGGTGAAAGGTAGTGGATTTGGTGAGCTTGGTATCCAAAAGTGACTAGAGGCTCGACCAAAATGTGTTGAGGAACCGACTGTCACATTCTGAGATAATGGTTTGCAGTATCCAAAAATGTACCCATACTCATTCAAAGAAGAGTTTGGCAGTGGCTTCTATTGTGATGATCTTCTTACAGGTGGCTAGAATCGTCATCTTGGAAAAGTGATCAACAAACACAAAAATGCAGGCATTTCCCCTCTTGGTGGACGGGAGGCCCGACATGTATTCCATTGAGATGGATTCCCATGGCCTGTCAGGAGTAGGAAGAGAGGTGTACAGGCCCTATTTCTTAGTGGTCAGCTTGGCAATAGCACAGGCAGTGCAGGACTTGATATAGTTTTTGACATCATGTCGAAGTTTCATCCAGTAAAAATGTTTCTGCAACACTGCCACTGTCTTTTCAACACCAATGTGTCCTGCTACCTAAATGTGGTGAGCTTCCAAAAGCAGCTTCACACACTCACTTCATGGAATGCAAAGATGGCCCATATGGCACAACAACCCGTCCTGAAGATGGAAATTAGTGACCATTGAGTTGGCGCCCAACATTTGGTAGGTGGTGGAGAAGTCAAGGTTTGTCTCATAGAGGTGGGGCCATTCGGAGGTCTCGTGGCCACAAGAGTCTAGCACCATGGTGACTGTTGCAACTCAAGGTCGGTTGAGGAAATCAACAACTCAGTTGGTATTTTCTATTTTATACTTGATGTTGAGGTGGAACTGTTGTAATTATGTGGACCACTTCTGATGGTGGTCATTGTGCAATTTTCCTTGGGTCTGCATGAATTGTTGTGGCTTGTGATCAGTTTGGATGACTTTCTCCTTCCCAAGAAGGTAATGTCTCCACTGGCAGTAGCCTTGCACAATGGAGTACATTTCTTTGTCATAATTAGCGTACTTACAGACAACATATGATAGTGTCTCACTATGATATGCCATGGGTTGGCCGTGTTGAGTGAGATCGATGCCCACAGCATAGTCGGAAGCATTTGTCTCGATCCCAAAGGGATGATTCAAGTCTGATAATGAAATTAGTCAGGATGAACACAAACGCTTCTTCAATTCATCAAAGTCTTGTTGTTGGGACAGGCCCCACACAAATTTTCCCTTACCTCCACCCCTAGTTACTTGGTTGAGGGCCCATGCGATATGAGAGAATCCCAACACGAACCTGTGATAGAAATTGGCAAGGCCCAAGAAGCTTCGAAGTTCAGTGAGTGTGGTTGGGGATAGCTAGTCATGGATGACCTGGATCTTGGCTATATCCACATGCACACCATGTTTATCAACGATGTGGACTAAGTAATGGACCCTGTCCATGTCAAAGGATCATTTTTCCAAGTTTGCATATAGTTTGTGATGTTGTAGGGTGTGCAGAACCTGTTGAATATGCTACAAGTGTTTCACCCAAGTCTTGATGTATATGAGGATGTCATCTAGATACACCACTACAAAATTATTGGTGAAAGGTCATAGGATATCGTCCATCATCCTCATAAAACATTTTGGAGCATTTGTCAAACCAAAGGGCATGACAAACCATTCAAAATGACTTTCTTTTGACTTGAAGGAGGTCTTCCATACATCTATCTATTCTATCGGGACCTGGTGGTAGCCAGACTTTAGATCAATCTCACTAAAGTATTTTTCCCCTATGAGTTGATCAAGGAGGTCGTTGATTCAAGGAATCGGATATCGGTTTTAGCCTGTGATTTTATTCAGAGCCTGATAATCAATGCAGACTCGCCAAGTCTCGTCATTCTTTTGCACCAGCATGATTGGGGTCCCACAAGGCGATGATTTGGGATAGTTGTGCCCCTTTTGGAGAAGTTCTTAGATCTGCCTCTTGATCTCCTTGTTTTCTAACAGAGAGCGGAGGTAGATTATCCCATTAGATAGCGGTGCACCTAGGGTCAGATTGATGGGATGCTTGACCTAGCAGTGCAGAGGTACCCCAGTAGGAGAGGAGAATATATATGAGTATTCTTCCATGACATTATCCACTCTCTTCTATTGTGTGGAGAGATCGACCATGGATGCCCTCAATGTGGCTGTGATATTTTTCTCAGTCTGAGAGAGAATCACGAAGAAGACAAATTTCTCGGTCTGAGACATGACCTTCCTACATTGCTTGGCAAAGATCACAGAAATATAACTAGGAGGGACTGCCTCGGGCATCCTATACAATTTCCTGTTCAAAGTAATAATAACACTATGAGGCCTAGAATCATATATAGCATGAAGTTTCCATAAATAAGGTTGTCCCAAAAGAACATTACAAACTTCGAGAGGAGAAACATCACACAATATCTCGTCTTTGAAAGGCTTGATTTCGTACAATAGTTGGCACTGTTGGTTGACGTGGAGATCGATTCCTTGGCTGAGCCATCTAATGATGTAGGGTTTTGGGTGTCGTATTTTCGGCAGAACCAGGCACTTGATGACCTCTACTAAGATGAGGTTCTTTTGGCTACTGCTATCAATGATGAAGTGCTATGGGGTGCCTTTTACCCACATCTGTGAATGGAAGAGGCACTCGAATTCTTCTGGCTCGTCTGGTTCACCAGGCTAGAGGTTGGTGGTAGCAATGGTGGAACTGGGTTACTCTTCAATGATACGTCTTTCCCTTTCTGGTTATGACTCAGATTCAAAACTCGCATCTGATTCATAGTCTTTCACTTCGGCCACCAACAACTTCTTTGAGCAGAAATCGACAATGTTATGCTAAGGGCTCTTATGGAAGTCACACCACTTCCCGATATCTTTCTTTCTCTTATTTGTGTCCTTGTTTTCTTATGGCTTGGATTGTTTGTCCTGATACTGCCCATATTTTCTATGTCCTTTGTTCTGTGGGTTGGGGCTTCCCTTTCCTGACTTTTTCTATGAGGAGTTCCTAGGCCCAAATTGTCGCGTCCTTTGTTTGACCTTCTGCTCGATTTTGATGACATATCAGTAGGTCGTGCCCAAGGATGAGATGTCCATAAATTCCATTTAATATTGGATGTATATATGAAGAGCACCGTGATACTTGAGCACCATATATCATTCTGAATATTTGATACCCATCTTGGTGTGCAAGGTATGGAAGATATTTGTGAACTCTAGCACAGTTTGACCTCTTTCTTACTGTAGTGTGGTCCATTTGGTATACAAGTCGTCGTAACTTCTGAAACAGTAATATTGTTCCTTAATAGAATCCTTGAAGGATTTCCAGGTGTCCACAACTGTAAATAATGAGGGTTCCTCTATTTTCTTTTTCTCACAGAAAGTTTCCCACCAATCTTTGACATGGTGAACGACTTTGAGAAGGGAAAATGTAATATTTTCTCTATTCGAAAAGTTATGGACATAAAAATACCCTTTTAGTAGATTCAACCACTTGTCTATAAAATTTTCATCTATCTAACCTTCAAATATAGGAATATCGAAGTTGATTTGTACCTTGAAGGGGGAGGCGCCTCCGCTATTGAAGATCTGTCACTTGTTGGTAGTCGTTGAAGGATTTGCTCGAAACTATCTGTCATATCGTTCCTCTATTATATGAGGGATTCCTAAAGTAACATTTTGAAAGGATCTCTTGTCCCTTCGTATTTCTTTTCTCCTTCCATGAGAGTTTGCTTAGGCATCTGAGAGATATTTTCCTCAAGAGAAACAAGCTCGAGACCCAATTCTTTGTACCCTGACCTCGTTGGGGACATGCATTAAGATGATAAGGAGAAGACTTCTCTGATACCATTGATCTATATTTTATGAGCAAAACGAAATGAATATAGATTATTAAAATATGCTTAACACAGAATAACAAAGATACAATAAAACTGGTTTTCTATTCAATAAGGAAATAAGCTGAAACTGTAAAATGCAACGAAGAATAAGCTTGTTGGAATGGTGGTGACCTATCTCTGAGAAGAGATGTGGCAGATGCACTCATTCGCAATAATATGATTACAACGAGGCTCTAAAGGATTTTTTACAATAAAGTAGAATTTCAAAAACCCTATACATCCAAAAACCTAACCCTAGGAGATGAAGCACCAAAAGTCATGTGGGCCCCGTTTGGGTAAGTTAATACATCAACTTCCCAGGGTCATAACTTTTTCATGTGATCTTCATTTTAGGTGCACAATAGCCCATTGGAAAGGTCTAACCGAGAAGAATGATTTTTGACTGGATCAAGTGAGTGCCTTTGGCAATCACTTGGGCCCCACATCCCCAAAAAACATCGTTTAGGGCCTCAAAACGACCCCGGGAGTTTGGAACCCAAACAAATGCCAAGGTGGAAAACTATTTTTTGAGCGAGTGGAATAGATGGGTGGCCACCAATATCCACCTAGATCAGGAATCCTAAAGGAATTCAGGATATGTGTGGAAAGAGTCAGAACAAAACTCCACGAGATGTCCACCAACATGTATGCAAACCTCCAAGTCTTCCAGTATTTGGTGGCACAAATGATCTGTATTATTTTTGACACGAAATGAAATCGGAGATCTATAATAAAGAAATGTATAGAAATATCTTAGATATCCAATAATATAACATAAATGTATCATATATTCAACCATAAACATAGAGATACAATAATACACAATTTTCTATTAATGAGCGAAAATGTACAAAGACTGTAAAAACACAAAGTGGAAGACTCGCTAGAATGGTGGTAACTTATCTCTGAGAAGAGATGTGTCCCCTACTTGCATTCCAAAGAATATGATTTTACAATGAGGCTCCAAAATCCTTTTTATCATAAATAAAATCCAAAACCCTAACCCTGGAAGATGAAAAGCCAACAGTTTTGTGGACCCCATTTTGGGTAGTTTGGTGTATCAACTTCTCAGGGGTGTAACTTTGGCATACAATATCCGTTTGGGACGCATGATAGCTCGTTGCAAAGGTATCATAGAGGATATTCATTTAGGTTTCTCAATCAGAGCCTTTGGCTATTTTTGAGAAGCTCGATCCCAAAAAAACCTTCATTTAGGCCCTCAAAATGGCCCCGGTAGTTAAAAACTGCTAAAAATAGTAAATTACCAAAATTGTGAGAAAATTGTTTTGAGCCAGCTGGAAAAGGTGGGTGGCCACAGATATACACCTGCATCAATCCTCCCTCCTTAAGAAGAAATGGTCTCCATTGCGTTGAGTGCCCAGGGGAGAGATAAAAGCGTTTGTTGAATATGCATCTTGATTAGTTGCTTTCCTTGTTAGAGAAGTTGTGTTGCTTAGCTTGTCGAAGGTTTTCACGAACCTATGGATGGAAAGGTTGGACATTTTTAACCAGTCTAGCTACATGATATGCATGTGTGCAAAAGGAATCTTTACAATTTGTTGCAATCCTATCGACCTGCTTCTATTGGATAGAAGGTGCTTAGGCTGAGGCTGTAGTAGTTGGAGTATCCTTCTGTTCACCTTTTGAATAGATTGTGAAGAAGTTGAATTTGGTAGTATGAGATACTACCTTGCGGCACTTTTTAGGTGGAACAATAGCTAGAACTACATCTAGTATTCTGTAGAGATGACCCCCCAGAGAAATAATGACATTGTGGGGTCGAGACTCATAAACAACATGGCACTTCCACATATATGGTTGGCCCAAGAGAACATCACAGACATCCAATGGGGAAACATCACATAATACCTCATCATTGAAGGGTTGTATTTCATATGACAATCGACACTGTTGGCTGACACAAAGATCTCACCCCTAGCAAAGCCACTCAATGTTGTATGGTTGCGGGTGTGGTGTTGTAGACAATCCAAATTGTTTGATGACCTTTGCTAAGATGAGGTTCTTCTGGCTTCTGCTATAAAAAATTAAATGCAGTAGGGTCCCCTTCACCCACATATGTGAATGAAAAAGGTGCTCCCCCTCTTCAGGATATGTTGGTTCTTCTGGTTGAATTGTTGTGGTCATGACAATAGCAGTGGGGTATACATCGATGATCTGTCTTTTACCAGTATTTTCATAATCAGATTATGAATCAGGGTCCATCTCTTTGTCTTTGATCTAGTCCACCAATGACTATTTTGAGCAACATTCATCGGTGTTGTGCCAGGGGATTTTTTGGAAATCACACCATTTTCCGATGTCCTTCTTTGTCTTCCCATGACCCTTCTTTTCCTGTGGCTTGGACTAGTTTTCAGGAGACCATTTGTTAGGATCGTCTTTATCATACTTTGGTTGTTTCATATTTGTAGACCCAAACTCCCATTTTTTTTTGTGCTTAAATTTCTACTCAATTTTAATAGCATATCGATACGCAGCACTGAGTGATGAGATGTACAAAAAATCCATTTCAATTTGGATGTATCTGTGTAGAGCCCCACGGTATTTTAGAACCAAATGTCATTTGGAGTCTTTGATACCCAGCTTGGTGTGCAGGGTATGGAAGGTATTGGTGAACTTTGGAACTGCTTGGCCCCTCTCTTTCCACAGTGTGGTCCATCTCATGTATGGGTCATCATAGTTTACAACATTGTAATATTATTCCTTTACCACATCCACAAAAAACTCCCAAGTGGGCTCGGCTCCATATATTCCAAACTCCTCTATGGAAATTTGTTCCCAATAAATTTCCCATGAATTTTTTACATGATGGAGAGCCTTAAGGAGTTCGAAGGTGATCTTTTCCCTGTCGGAGAAATTATGAACAGAGAAATAACCTTCTAGCAGATTTAACCATTTTTCTAAGGCATCTGCATCTATCTGTCCTTCAAATATGGGAACATAAAAATTAACTTGTACCTTGAAAGGCAAGGTGCCTTCAAATTGACCACTTGATGAAGACACACCTATTGTTATCGACAGGTGTTGAAGGATGTGGGCAAAACTCTCCAACATTTGGTCCCTCTGTCGTGTGAGAGCTTCCTCAAGCAACAGATTGATAAAATCATCTGCTCCATCGTTTTTATTTTCTTCTACCATGGAGGATTTATTGGGCATGCAAGAGTTATTTTATTCAATAGAGACAAGCTCGAGACCCAACTTTCTATACTCGAACCTTGTCGGGGACATGCACTGGAAAAAAAAATGATCAAGAGCATCCTTCTCTTAAACCACTGATCCAGATTATTTTCGGCATGAAATAAGAGTGGAGATATAATAAAGAAATGTACAGAGATATCTCGGATATCAAATAATATAATTTTTTTTTATCATAGATGAAACCATAAACACATAGATACAACAATACACAATTTTCTATTAATGAGCAAAAATGTACAAAGACTGTAAAAATACAGATTGGAAATCTCGCTAGAATGGTGGCATCTTAACTCTGAGAAAATATGTGTCTGCTACTCACATTCGCAAGAAGATGATTTTATAATAATGCTCCAAAGGCCTTTTTATCGTAAATAAAATCCAAAACGCTAACCCTGGAAGATGAAAAGCCAACAATTTTGTGGATCTCGTTTTGGGTAGTTTGGTGTATCAACTTCCCGGGGGCATAACTTTGGCATACAATCTCCATTTTGGGCACACGATAGCTCGTTGGAAAGGTATCATAGAGGAGATTCATTTAGGGGCTCAATCAAGGCCTTTGGTTATCATTGAGAATATATATCCCAAAAAACCTTCATTTAGGCCTTCAAAATGGCCCCGGAAGTTAAAAACTGCTAAAAATAGTAAATTACCAAAATTGCCAAAACATTGTTTTGAGCCAGTTGGAAAAGGTGGGTGGCCACCAATATCCACCTAGATAAACAAATCATATCCCAACACAAATTGGTACATTCTCAAAACATTCAATTTTTCTCCATAAGGGAAGGTTTGAATGATATGCAATGGTGGATTGTTGAGAACCTGGATGCCCCAGCTAGGCTTGCTCACATATCATAGTGGGAAAGAAAGATTGACTATGCCTCCCTCGATAGTTTCCAAAAATATAGGGAGAAGGATGAGAAATAAACAAAGAATTCCCTGGGAATATGTGCACAACTTCACAAGGAAGCGCACATTTTGACAAATAAATGGCACTGGCCTCCCGTAGAGGCACTCGAAAAGAAAAAATCTGATGAACAAATTTTCAAGGAGGTCCAACTGAATATGAAGAAAAGACAAGAATATTCTTAGCCTACAACTAGGGAAACAACAGATCTRATGGGATAACATCTCGTCAAGCTAGCCAAAACACAAAATATGATTTAGGATTTCATGGTTAACTTGATGAGAGATATGAAAACCCTCTCGCACATATCAACCTCTCATGAAGCTTCCCTGTAAACACTCCTATACCACAGAGTMATCTCTATTGCAGGACAACATGAATCTTGGKAAGATTACTTGAGAGACAAGGACAAACAAATAAAGACAAAAAAACAAATTCAAATTTTTCCACAACCATCTCTTATTTTATCTTTWTGTCAACTGTAATCAGTTTCATCTTATTGTAACACATGTCAACATCATTTCAAAGGGGAAGTTGAAGATACTTGTAACTRCTTCTTGAAGAATCAAAGAAGACCCCATAATCAGTTACTAAGATTAATGTAAGGAAAGGAAGAGGCCCATTTTGAAAGGGCTCTTCAAGCATTGTAAATTTGGGAACTACTTTTTGAACTAATATTGATAAGCCCTCAAGGCCTATTTTGTTAGAGATAATTACTTTTTTTGGTGGCTAGTTTGTTGTGAACTATTTCTAGTAGGTTGTTATGTATTTTTCATGTGTTGTAAGGATGATGTTTCGTTTATAGAATTTTCTTGTTCAAACATATTTATTTCTTGCACTTTAGTTTCTTCTCTCTTATTATTCATCTTGAGATGATGAGTAGTTTATGAACTTGATTTCATGACTCAGACTAATCTATTTATTTCTTTGTATGCATGTGTTATCTAACTTTGTTTCTTCTTAAAAACTATCTTGAAGACATCTTTGAAGAGATTACTGGAATTTATGGCTTCTCATTGGTTACTGTAGTCGCTCCTACCTAGGATAGGATAGATTATATTTTATTTTTGCAAGTAGTTAGTTTCATATGCATTCTCCATTGCATCCATAACCATTCTTTCATCCCCAAACCTAGTAATGGAAACCAGACCAGAATCCAGATGGGTCTCCTAAACCAAACAATGCATAGTCTAATTCGGACCATGTACTAGGAGGTACCCTTGTCTGTTGAAGGGAATTTTTTCCACATCAACAAAATTTGTGCTAGAAGGAGGGCCCAAATCATATTTCTAGTGGTAATTTTCAACAATCACTTGGTCATTCCTCTAATAAAATCCATGTCGAACAACAACTACCACATATCTCTTATGATCAAGAAATTACCTTCAAAAATTCCAATCCTGCATTTCAAAGTGTTATTGGGATCCTAGGAACTAACCCTGAATCTTGGTACGTTGTTCCTAATGAATAGTTTTCTCAAATTTGGTGCATTACCCATTCTTTTGCGAGGTTACTTGGTTACTTACCCATAGCTTCAACACTACCTAGGAGGAGATATTTCCGCGGACCTTTGAATCAATCTATCATTCTTGTTGGATTTATTAAGGATTTGGTTGAGGATGATTTACAAGAAACACCTCTACCTTTGGACTAGATACCTCCTTATATACCTCCAGGTCCTAACCCTACCAGTTCTGAACACCACTTTGAAGGTGAACACTTTGGATTTTATTATGATGACATCATCACTCACAATCGGAATGTAATCCCAACATGGATGTCTTAAGGAACCTTAAACTTACCTAGACTTATGAATGAACATCCTGGATGTCCAGAAAGACTTATTTCGAAGTTTGACCCGAAAAAATCTTGTTCCATAGAAGATCACATCAAGAACTTATATTTATCCATATGACTCCTTGATGTTTTCCATGAATATATGGTTTGTATTATCCTCCCTTATAATTTCTAGAACAAGGCTTCTAAATAGTATTACAATTTACCAGTCGAATCCATAACCTTCTAGGAAGATTTTGAGAAAGACTTCCTCGAAAATTTTGAAGACGAGAAAACTCTCACAACCTTGTTTAAATAACTGGGAGATTTAAAAATGGAGAAAAAGGAGAAATCCAAGGATTTCAATTAATGTTTCACTATTATTCTCAATAGGTTCCTTGTTGATTATGCCCCTGTTAAATCCATGACCATAGAATATTACACTTTGACATTACACCCCTCCATAAGCATGTTTATAAAGCGAGTTGGAAAAGTTACTTTAGCCCATAATTTAGAATAAGCAAAGGATGTTGAGAAAGATTTTTTCTCTTTGGGAACCCATCCTACAACCAAGGAAACCAAAGCAACTGGGAAGAAACCTTTACTCTTGACCAAACCTTCTAAAAAAAATCCCAAGGACTTAGACAATGTAATCAAGTTGGTTAACAAATTGTCCAATGAAGGAGTGGATCTCAAGAAAAATGTTAGTGAAGGGTATTCCAAGCAGAGACCTTTTCGCTCGTTCTTTAAAAATAATGATAAGCACCCTACACCACCAAACACCCTTGGTCTAACGTTAAATCTAGATGATTTCGGTATGGACAACTTTCGTTCCTATCACCAAATGAACCATTCTGAAAAAACATGCCCTCAATGGATTAATTCCATGACCTTGGTCATCAACTGACTATTAAATTAGAAGAAGTTGTCGATGACCAAACCAAAGAAACAAAAAAAGAAGAGACCACTAAGGATAAAGACACAATAGAGACATCAACCAAGTTTTTGTAGGACTAGTGTTTATATTCCGATGATGAAAAGGTTTAAGATATTTTTGTAGGAGATACACATAACAAAATATTCTCCCAAAGACTATAACTTGCATAGCAAAGGGGTAGTAGCTATCGCTCCATTACCTTCAAAAATTGTCCCTAACCCTAGGAAAATAATTCCTCCATGGCTTCTAAGAAGCCAAACAATCATGTATAGGCTAACAGTAATCCCAACACTTCGCAAGAAAATAAATCTCTAAACAAATATAAAACTCATGCCTTAGAATACAACGCCATTGAGGATCTAAAGAAAACCAAAGCTAATTTTCCTAGTATGGTATTTGCGCACTTCCTTAGCAAGGATATTTTATTCTAGACACATTCAAGTCCACTAAACCTAAGAAAAAGACTATTGTTGTAATGGATAGCAGTCTCAAATTCATTGAAATGAAAACAAAAGATAAAGTTGAAAAAAATTCTACCGTATACCCAACTAGTATAAGGTCGCACTCTAGATCCCAGTTCCCACATTTTCTCCTCACATTTGAAATTTTCAATTTCGATGTGCACAATTGTTTAGCAGACTCTAGTGCTTCCTCGAATGTGATGCTCTACTTAGTTTGTCAAAAGATAAATTCTATTGTGGAAAAAAGCATGACTAGGATCATACAATTAGATAGATTAGATGTCAAAGTAATGGGTGAACTAAAATATGTCATGATTATATTAACTTCTGACCCCATAATGCATCAGTTTATTGATATTTTTGTAGTGGATATTCTAGATTATTATCGTGTATTGTTAAGCAGGGAATGGTCTACAAAACTACAAGGTTATTTCTCCATGGACTAGACTCACCTATGGCTTTCATACAAGGAAAGAACAAACCAAATCAGAGTGGAAAATGAATCCCACATGAAGCACATGGTAATTGAGCTTGAAGGTAAGAATGGTCCCATCATTTTCACTCATATTTCATTGGAAATTGGTTTTTAGAGGCTAACCGTCATTGTTATATAACACAACCATCTTCACTACACGTAGATGAACACTCTGAACTCATTGATTGCACTCGAACTTAAGCAAATGACTGTAATATAGTAGAAATAAATAGTTTGTGTTTTACTAACTCAATTTTAGGTTCTAACGTTTGGGCATTGTTCTTTGATGGCTCCATATCAAAAGGATTTGAGGCAAGTTATATACTCCTTGACCCTGAAAAACATAAAAATCTTATATCCTATCGTCTAGAGTTCAAATGCACGAATAAAACTGTTGAATACGAATCCTTGGTCCAAGGTATGAAAAGGGATATTAATCTCAAGGTAAAATGTCTATGATGTTTTGGTGATTCATAAATAATCACCAGCAAGTAAGGAATATTATACGATGCCTATCTCCTCATCTGAAGGGTTACCAACATGAGGTATGGAACTTAATAAATTATTTGGATTCCTTTAAAATTACTATTGTTATCCCAAATCCTATGGATAACTAAGGAGATGATGTCTCAAGGCCCTCAGGTTGCAGACATGGAGTACCGAAAGCTATCTTGACCAACAATGTCCACTTGCATAGACAGAGACCCACCTCATCACCACACCTCCAAGTTCATCACGAAGATATCCACCACATTAGTTAGCTTCCAGAAGACATTGGGTCTTGCTCCATGAGGTACAAGCCAGGTATTATGCTGAGTGCCATTTCAATATTTGAGGTATTTGATTTTTTTTCATCTATTACTACTTTTGATTATGTAATGTTTGCTTAGAAATTATGCTCTTTTCCCTGTTTTACTTTGGTATTTGATATTGCACCCTAGAAAGTGGGTCACCCTTAGGGATAGTTTTTCTACTAGAAGTTCCTCTAAATGAGTCATTGTGTCATTCCCCACCATACTTGTCACTTTCCACACTTAATCCCCTCATCTCCTTATCTTTTTGGATTTCCGGGTGTACTGACCTAAGTAGGGGTTGTCCCTCATTTCATGGGAAGAAGGGGTTGAAGGCCCAGAGGCTTGTATCTAGCAAAAGATAAAATCCAATCACTAACCTTCTGGATGCTCACCAAGGGATCCCGAGGACAATGAAATGTCTCTCATAAGAAATTTATGGGACCTGTGAAAAATAACTAATAGAAAATTCCAACCGAGGTGCAGCATGTGTGGGAATTGTTTTTAATGCTTAGGTAGAAGCCCCACACATGTTTTCAACTTGGGGAAGCATAATGTGACCATGGCAGAATCATGGTGGGAAAATTTTTCCATGCTTAGGTAGAATCCCCACCTTGGATTCAACCTAGAAATATCTTGAAAGAATAAAAGTAAATAAATGGGATTGGAAAAAGGATGCATTGAAAATGAAGGTGCAACACACCCTCTACAAAGGTACCCATAGATGAGACACTAAAAACCCTTGTATGTCATGAACCCCATGCCCAAATATTTTTTTCCCCCATCCATGACACAACATCCACATGAATTAGGAGGAGGGTCCCTTAGGAAACACCTCTAAAATTGAGGTATGATTCAGCCAATAGGTCGTCTTGTCAACCCTCCCATACCTAAACTTGGAAAATTGCATAGGTTCTTTGTGAATTGGTTTATTTTGATGAGGTGGTTTGGATGTACATGCTTAGATGGATATTTTATTTATTTGATTTACTCATCATGATTCATTTGACTTTAGACCCTTAGATAACATATTCATTTGTCTTTACAGGACCTAGTTGGTGGATAGTTTTGGAAGAACACGATTAGCTTGGGATTCCATGGGGCTTGAAGCCCACAGGTGGGATGCTAAGAGCCCACACTTTGGATGATGATGACATGCCTTTTGAGGCCTATAGGACACCTTGGAGGATATTTCCCACCCCCTACATGCCAAACGATTTGATTGAAAAGGGAAAAATGTCACCTTTTTGGGGCTTGACGTTACCTAGGGATAGGGTTTGGTGGTGATGATGGACACTTGGCACATTTTGAAGGAAGAGGCCCATGTATCGAGCAAGAAACATCTTGGTTGAATACTATTGTATTTTGGAGGCCTAGCCTTCTCTTCTCCAACTCAACGACTTGACCAAAAGTGCCAAACGTTGCCCAAAAAGAGGGTGATGTCATGTTTCTAGGGTTTCTTTTATGTGCAAAGTATGAAATAAAGAATATTATTTTTGTAAAGGGGAAAGATAAGGGTTGTTGACCCCTTGTATTTTGTTTTACCCTAAGTTTTGTGGACAAACTATGTTTATAGGTTTTGTATAAATAGATATCAACTCTATTTCATTTTTCATCATAGCTCTCCCATTGTGAGAAGACTAGTGTCTGGAAATTTCTCCATACTTGAGAATTTTTGGTATCTCTCTCTCTTGAAAATTAGTTTTAGTGTTATCTCTTGGTGAATGGATGAGGCTAAGTGGTGTGCACCTCTTGGAGGCTTATTTACTTTCTCTTGGATGGTAATTTCTTGGTGAACTAGGGTTTGATCTCTCTCTTTCTTGGAATTGATAAGCAAAACTTGCATTTGTTAGTTATTTCTTGCTTTTTCTTGGTTATTGTTGGTTGAAACCCTAGAAGGAGTATGTTGTATATACCCTCGATTAAGCTTCATCTTATTTTCTAAGTTTATAAGTCATTTTTTGTAAGGGTTTCTAGGATAAGTATGAGTGTGTACACCCTCTTAGACTTGCCCTAGTTTGATTGGCATGCCCTAGGGAGTAAGAGGATTTACACCCCTAGGGATTTTGTTTGTCTATATTGTTATTTAAAGACTCAATTCACCAATATTTTAAAGGCACTAGTCTGACTTTTTGCATTGGAGAAATAAATTATTTTCCTTGATAAACATGTTTTGGTGAGATATCAATCTTGTTCAAGTTGGAATCTTTTGTGGATTCCTTGAGGTTTCTAAACTCTCTAGGGAGTCTTAGTTCTCTTGATATTATTGGAGCTATAACAAATTAAAATCTACAACCATTAGGGATGTGGAAAATCATCTTGTTTTCTTGATTTTAACTTGCAATTTGACTGTGGAAATTTGCTAGTAAGCCATTGTTATTATTCTACCTCTAATTGGTGAAATTTTGGTTGGATTACTTGCTCTTTTTAATGGTTAAAAGTTTTTACTGTAGAAAATCACTGCTACATCCACTTGGCTATCATAAATATTCTCTGAAAACATGTCATTGCATCCATCTAAATACCATTAAAGTTGTGCCAGAGTGTTGTGAACTTATCTACATGTTTTATGCTTCATAACTCAACTAATATTTGATGTTTTAAGTGGTTGAATTTTCATTAGTTACTTGATTTTATTGCCGATATGTATTTTTGTTGAATTCTTCAATTAAGGACAACAAGCTTAACTTGTTTGTCCACATAACATATACTTTGTACAGTTGATTTTCCTCATGTCTCGGGCAGGTACACACACTCTCAGTAGGTACCCAAGGACTTGGAAACCTTAAAACCACTCTCAAGACTCATCCTCAAGCCTTATTCCATATAGAAACTTGACCTATAGGGGATTTCATTTCATCATCTCACATTCTGTCTCATTTCCCCCTTAGGTCACCTGAGATTCCCCTGTTGAGGTGATCACTTCACTT
This sequence comes from Picea engelmannii, assembly GCA_009831015.1. Lineage (NCBI taxonomy): Eukaryota > Viridiplantae > Streptophyta > Pinopsida > Pinales > Pinaceae > Picea > Picea engelmannii. The sequence continues at coordinate 116,980 of ML805221.1, read as the reverse complement.
CTAAAGTAATGAGAATACCTATATAAGGTGAAAGTGGGTAGGTTTTCTCTTAGTTGTCTCCATATTGTGGTTTGGGTCAGTCATTTCCCAACCTACAACTTGTGTAATAAAAACTACAATACCTTGTTCTCAAAAAACTTTTGTTGATACTTTAGCTGACACATCATCTATATTCACACCATTGAATAATTTGTTTACTTTGAAAATTGCTTTCAAGCCTTCCATACCCAAAAACATAACCAAATGGAGGGTGTTTAAAAATGACTCTCAGCTGATAGGATTTCTTATCAAGACTGATAGACGACAAGGTACACCAACAAAATCTATAGGAATATCAAGATGAGGCAAATACGATCAAGGCTAACAATATCCCAAGGAATGTATTGTCGCTTGAAAATATTTTTGATTTGCATTCCAGATTTAGGACAATAATGAATCCAAATACGAAGAGCTCAACCATGATTCATGCTTTGGTGAATCTAAGAACTCCTGAACAACCCAAATTTATCAACTTAGGAACTTGTTGTTTGGAGGCAGAAAAGAATACCTTCATACAATTTTTCGAGAAGTATCAGGATGTATTGACATGGACCTACGAATATTGGAATTTGAATGAAACTCGCATCATTCCCATCAAATAGGGTGTCAAACATTTTCAGTGGAAACTCAAGAAGGTGTTGAGGCAAGGAATGGAGAGTCCTCACTCAATAATTTTTTAATCCCACTACGGTAGGTGAGATAGGTGGGAATGTTACCTTGGGATTATAGCCTATTCAAAATTATTAACCAAACCTCAATAAATATGTTCTTGGGCCTAATGTTGTTATCAAGTTGTGTTTTTGCTAAAAAAAATGTAAAAAAAAAAAGTGTTTTGTATAAATTTTATGAAAAATTAAATGAAAAAATAAAGAATACATACATATGAAAATCAGTAACACGAGTCTCAATTGAGAAGAAACCAGATTTTTTTATTAATGACGACTTTTATGAGTTACAACCAAATTCTTCTTTATAAACCCTTGCGAGGGTAAGGACCAGAAACAGACTTAGAAGTCTAGAATGGAATTTAACTTCATGTCAAGACAAGTTAAACCAAATCAATTCAAGCCACACGCTCATCAAGTCTTGACTCAACAAAATAGCGTTAATCAGAACTTAAAATGAATTTGGAAATTCTAATCAAACTATTTCCAAGCTAAGTGAATGACCTTCTTAAGCATGTCAAAAGTCTATGCTTCTTAGTCCTTTATTCTTTTCCACATTTAGAATAATCTTGTTGTCAACAAGAGGATTTATCTCTCATGAAAATCAGAAGATGAAATAATGACTAACATAAATCTCACTTGAATACAAGAGAAAACTTTATTAGAAATACATTTTTCTAATTTATCATATATGGATTTTCCTCCCTTTCCTTCTTTTATTCTCCAAAAGGTAGTTTTCAAGTAGTTGAATTACTTTTAATTACTAAAGTAAAATAAATTTAGTTAATAATAGGACAAGTATGTTTATGATAAGGATAAATAATAATTAAATATAATACCTAATAGGAGGGGTGTTGGCGGCAAGACGAAATGGGAAAGAAAGCGTGCACAAAGAAGAATGGGAGTTGGAAGAGAAATCGTAGGAAAGAAAGCGTCTAGGAGGAAAGCAACAACTGGAAAGAAGCATAGCACGCGTGCATGCAAGAAGGAGGCGACAACTACAAGGAAGAAGCGAACACATGCGAAGAAGGAATACCTAACGACAATAGAGTTAGGGTTTTTGGTAAGAGTTTTTGTGTAAATGGCTGAAGAGCCCGATAGATATAAATATAGGCAAGAAGTTATCAAAAAGAGGTTCAGAGATTTTGTGAAGGTTTATAATTAATGTTGTTCTAGAGTTGAGCTTATTTTATGTAATGTTTGATAAGAGAACTACTTGTAACGAGTGAGCTAAGAGGGAGGTAGACCTTGAGGATCAGATTGCAGGCTGAGGAGCTTGGTGCAATCTAGTTCACCTCACATAGATCTTACCGATCTAAGGAGAATTGTAAGCGCAAGGCGCGAGAACTGCAGAAATACCATAATAAGAGAGCCAAGAGCCAAATATTTGTGGACATAGCCCTGGGAGGGGGTGAACCACGGTAATACCTGTGTAATGTGATGAATGCATGCATATCTCTGTTTACTTTTGTTAGTTAAATGTTGAATGTGATGAATGAATGAGTTATTATACTGTTTAGTTCATTCTTGGTGTGTTATTAAATCCCGAAGGTCAGATAACAATAATTTTTAATACAAATCATAAGTAATGGCTCAGACTGTAGACCCTTTATCTCCTACTCAATCCTAGGCTATAAACACCTGATTCTTACAACCACCCATAAAATCTATCTCGAGTGAGACTGCGTAGTGCATTTTGTGTGTTGTGTTGCCTTATGGTTCACCAGAAATGCCGATAGTTTTAGGATTTGTTGGTACCCTGAAAGATATGAACCCCGGGTCAGTAGCGTAGAGTTGTTCGGTAGGTTAAAAACAACAAATGGTTATGTTGTTGTTGTAAGAGGAACAAGAAAGGACTAAGTATATGAGATAGAACACATGTGGAAAAAAATGAGAGAAACTAGAAGACCGTTGAGTCACTAGAAGGGAATGTTGAGACCGTGGAACCCCACGAAAGAAGAAATTGAAGGCTGGTTGAGAACTAAAGAGCTAGAGTTTTCCCAGAAAGATAATCGAAACCCTAGCCTGATGCCTCACAAATATCTGGATAAACACGTGTTTACGGATTTACACGAAGTCTTTTTCTGCGATTTTCCTCACCTATTGCAAGAGTGGATACTAAGGCTGAAACATAACCATGCGATGAACTAGATCTGACAGCTAGATTGGACCCCAATATAGATTGACTAGTTACAATAGGTGAACAAAAAATTCACCCACACAGTCAAATTTTGGCTTGATAGTATTGTGGCAAGCTTCATCATAGAATTTGCAGTTGACACAATGAAGTCATACAGTGTAACAGAGAAGGAATTTCTACGCAGACCTCATAGAAGGTACATTCGATCACTGTATACTTCGATTAAAATACTGCTATATAAAAAAGGTGTAATGACGATGGAAGCAGACAACTAAAGTTCCCTATGTGCATGGGGGAAGGGGGGAAGCACTGATAGAGGGAAGGATAAATGGTCGAAGGAGAGGATAAAGGCAAGAAGGAGGAGGAATTATTGGACCCGATCTTGATGGATGATGACCATCTTAAGTGGATCTTGGTGTCACCTAGAATGACACGTTATGGAGTACCCTACCAATATAAGGTGAATACCAAGAAAAGAACCGTAGTTGTGAGGGAGGGCTTGGCAAGTGATGAAGAAGAGGTAGAGGATATCTGGGCTGCGGAGTAGATTGAGGAAATCCTGCATGCAACCTATGAGAGGAAAACAAGAGGCCTAAGAGGAGGAGAAGATATCCATCCTTTCCATATTAATGTCAGTGTGGAACCCATAAACTCATGTGTGACTAATTCACCAAAGATAACATCACCATTTAGACAACCGAAGTTCTGAGGAAGTCTGATAGCGAGAAGCACATCTACCACAGGAGAAACAAATGGAGGAGCCAATTCAGGCAGTACTAGTCAAGTATCTACACCATGTGGCGGAGGTAGCAATTCAATATTTAGAATGGCAAGACATGACCCCACGATCAGATTACTAGAATTCCAAGGAGAAGCAGCAAAAGACCCTGAGAAGCATTTGTTCATTTGTGCGAAAATCTGGGAGGCAAAACAGATCACAGATGAAGATACCAAACTTGCGCAGCTAGCGATCATGCTAAGAGACCACACACTAGAATGGTACATGAGTCTAGACACAAATATTTCTCCTAGTGATACAGGTGGATATTGGTGGCCACCCACCTTTTCCAAATGGCTCAAAACAGTTTTCTAGCCATTTTGGCAATTTACTATTTTAGCAAGTTTTAACTTCTGGGGCCATTTTGAGGGTCCAAATGAAGGTTTTTCAAGATATAGGTTCTCAATTATATCTAAAGGAATAATTTATCCCCCAAAATGAATCTCCTCGACGATACCTTTCCAACGAGCTATCACACGCCTAAAACAGAGATCGTATGCAAAAGTTACGACCCCGGGAAGTTCATGTACTAACTTACCCAAACGGGGCCCACATGACTTTTGGCGCTTCATCTCCTAAGGTTAGGTTTTTGGATGTCTATGACTTTTGGAATTCTCATCTATTGTAAAAAGGCCTCTAGAGCCTCATTGTAATCATCTTCTCACGGATGCGAGTAGCCTTCACATCTCTTCTCAGAGATAAGCTACCACCATTCTAGCGAGTCTTTCACTCTGTATTTTACAATCTATGTACATTTATTTCATTAATAGAAATCATGTATTACTGTATCTCTGTGTCTATGGTTGCATCTCTAATATATTTTGATTATGTCATTGGATATATGTGATATCTCTGTGCATTTCTTTATTATATCTCTGCTCTCATTTCGTGCCGAAAATATTTCGGATCACCTAGGACGACAAGGACACTAGAAGACATCAAGAAACTACTAATTAATGAGTTCCAGAAGTCGAGCTCAGAGGACCAGTACATGAATGAAATGATCAAGATCAGACAAAAACCAGGAGAGTCTGTATGGGAGATTGACCAAAGATTTAAGCGATTGAAGGGAAAGTTAAAATACCTTATGACCAAGATGCAACACCGGCATCTGTTTGTCAACTCACTACTCCCACATCTAAAATACCCCTTACAAAAACAAAATTTTCAAACGCAAGCCAAGGTTCCACAAGCAGCCTTACAGCTAGAAGAGAACCAGTACCAACAGATGGACTTGGCTATTGAAGAATTGAAGGAGGATTTGAAGAACCTCACATTTCAGTTGAATCAAAACAAGAACAAGGACAAACAAGAAGTTGTTTAGTGCACCACATGCAGGACAGAAGGACACCACAAGAATGAATGTCCAACATTCACGCAATATATGGAAACAGGCATGCCAAAACCACTCCCACAGGGAGGATTATGGTGTGAAATATGCAAGAAATTGGGTCACGACCCTTATCACTACACAATGATGCAGAAGTACGAGACAGTTCCCAAGAATTCTTATTGCACTTTTTATAAGTCCATAGGCCACGACCCTTATCATTACACGATGATGTCGAAGTACCAGATGGTTCCCAAGAATTCTTATTGCAAATTTTTTGTAAGTCCATAGGCCACGATGACAAAGATTGCAGAACTATGGAGCTGATGTGGGAGAGAGCATCGGACACCTACAGGGTACAGGATGAAATGATGACTGGGCAAGCAATGCCATAGTTCAATCAAGCCCCAACTCCATACAATACTTCACAACAATAGTACAACACTACGCAACAACCATACAACAATACACAGCCAAAGTACATCCCGGAGAAACCCCCGTATAATATTGCGTAGTACAACTAGGCACCACCATATAATGCGTTGAGAGGGGACATAACAGGATATCGAGGAGGAGGATGATCCAGAGGAGGCTTTAGACGTGGAAGAGGACTAGTCACATGTCACAATTGTCAGCAACTGAGACATTATGCAAGAGAATGCCCACTGCCACCAACAACTTGTATGTATTGGTGTGCATCAGATCACGAGACAGAGGAATGCCCGACACTGTTAGTAAAGATACAGGAAAAAAGGAACTAGAACAAACAAAATGTTCAATGGATTTCAGCCGAAGCAAGGGAGGATGGACAAAATATCAAGATAGTCACTCGTGGAGGAATGAAGAAAGGAAACGACATAGCCCGACAAGAACCTGCACAGAACTAGTGGGTAAGGAAGAACACTGAACCAAGGAAGCAGTTCGATGCACCCAAAGAAAAGGAGACTTTTAAGGAAGCTAGATAGGAATTCTAGAAGAAGGACACAATGTCAACTTCCACTATGCAACTAGCCCACGAAGCCCCAGAATACAAAATGTCGCCATCATTGGATCATACCAAAGGAATGTCACTCAAGGGAAAAGTAAGTACTATCAAAGACTTTTTGCAGTCATGCATCAAAATATTAAGTGATTCTTCATCTATGAAAATATTGCAAAACATCTTAGAGAAATGTAGCAACGAGACAGAACAAAAGCTAGAACTAAAGATTGTCAATAACCTACACACAAGGAGAAGAACAAGTAGGGAATTCAGATTGAATGCCAACATTGGGGATTTCAATATGGGAGATATCATACTCGACCTAGGATCTGAAGTAAATGTACTACCCAAGAAAACCTGACAATGCATGGGAGAACCAACCTTGGGATATTCGAATGTCCAATTAAAACTAGCGAACCAGCATAGAGTCCTACCAATTGGGAGGTTGAAGGGCATAATGGTAGATCTTGATGGTGTGCTCACCAAAGAAAATTTTGAAGTCATCGAAATAGTAGATGGAAAAACACCATACCTGAAATTACTTGGTCTGGACTGGGCATTTGAAAACCAGACCATAATTAATTTGAAGGCAAGAAAAATGACATTTCAATCTGGAGATTACAACGTTATAGCACCACTAGATCCATCAGAAGGGGAAAGGTTCGTAGAACCCACTTTCCTAGACTTAGAGGAAATCGGCCAGTTATATAGAACAATTGTGCTCAAGGAGGATTATGTAAACCCAACTGAAGAAGGGGTAATCAGTTGGTGAAGTATTACTTCATCCGTTATGGATTCAGACACCGGGTTAGAAAACTGGCAGAAGAGACTACATGAAGTATCCATGAGAAGATGTGCAAGAATAGATTGTGTAGTATGATGGATAGGCATATAAATCGCAAAACCACCCAGTTTCCATGGACTTAATGATTTGGAAACATTATTGACACAATATGAAGATGCAGTATTAGAGAACCAGAGGCTACTAGCACTAGACTTAGCACTCAAGGCCACACCTGCCAGATGGTGGGGCGCACACAAGGAGACCATCACAAAATTATACCAATGTAAGAGGCTACTATGCATAAGGTTCGGCGTAGCACAAAAAAACAACAAACAACAGAAATATTAAGGATTAGGGACACCAATGAAATACTTGATGGAGTGCGAAACGCTGGGGAAATTGACACCACCAGGGGAATGGCCTCACCACTTTATTCATACATTAGAAGGCATACTAGCGAAATGGTATACATATCAAGAACTGTGCAAAGGAACTACAACATGGGCGACATTGCAGCAAAACTTTACCACCACTTTCTCATTCGAGCATGAGAACCCCAACATAGATGCATCTCTGAAATGAATCAGAGGAGTCATATTCATTGAGGAGACAAAAGTAAAACTTATTACCGAAGAGCAGCAACAAAATAAACAGACAGTCAAGGAACTACTGTCATGTTACCAAGTATAGGAGGACATACAGGATGAAGAGAACCCACGCAACATTCAGATTGTAGAAGTAGAAGGTGATAGAGACATGAAGGAACCAAAAATAGAATCTAAAGTTATTTCCGCACCAATCAAGGTAAATAAATTTAACATTGGTACAACAAAACATCCCCAAATGTCCAGCATTGGAGACTACTGGAATGACCCAACAGTAGAAAGCATTACAAAACTGTTGCATGAATACACCAACTTATTTCCTACAACATTTACAGAGATGAAAGGTATAGCAGGCGAACTAGGAGAAATGAAAATACCTCTCAGACCTGAAGCGAGACTGATCAGACAATGACCATATAGACTAAACCCTATATATAAACAAAAAGTTAAGGAGGAGATTGACCGAATGCTCGAAGACGGCACAATCGAACCAGTCGAGGAATCAGAATAGATAAGACCAATGGTCGTACATGACAAGAAACAAGGAAGAGGGATTAGGATATGAGTTGACTTGAGAAATTTGAATGATCCAAGCCTACATGACCCATTCCCTACTCCGTTCATGGATGAAGTGATAGAGAATGTGGGGGGACATGAAGCATACTCATTCACTGATGGATTCTCAGGTTACCATAAGATTAAGATAGAACAGGAGGATAGATACAAGACCACTTTCACAATGGAATGGAGATCTTACCAATATACAGTCATGCCCTTTGGAATGAAGAATGCACCGACAATCTTCTCCAGAGTGGTTATCATAGAACTTAAAGAATTAATCCACCAGTTTCACGAAGTATATCTAGATGACTAGACAGTCTATATTCTGTTGAAAAAACATGTAAATGTCTTACGCTTGATGTTAGAGCGATGCAGATAGTGTCAGATATCACTGAACATAAATAAATGTATATTTGGAACATTGTTTGGGATACTATGAGCCATATAGTATGCAAACATGGGCTATTGGTCGATCCGGCAAAGGTCATCATCATCATTAATTTACCAATGCCGAAAATAGTCCGTCAACTACGAGTGATGTTAGGAAACACAGGATACTATCGGAAATTTATCAAAGGATATGCACAGATAACAACACCAATGGAAAAATTGCTAAGGAAGGATACAAAGTACCAATGGAATGATGATTGTCAACACGGTCTGGATACCCTGAAGGAAAAGATGGTCACTGCACCGATATTAGTATTTCCTGACTGGGGAAATACATTCCATGTGCATGTAGATGCATCAGAGATAGCACTGGGAGCGATCTTAGCGCAGCCAAGAGCAGGAGACTTGGATCACCTGATAGAATTTGCAATAAGAAAACTATCCGACTCAGAATAGAACTATAACACAATGGAAATATAAGGCCTATCTATGGTTTATGCACTTCATAAATTCAGACACTACTTATTGGGAAAACATTTTAAGATGTTTACAGATCACTCAACCCTAAATTACCTAGTCAACAAGCCAGTGTTGGGGGGGAGAACCTATTGATGGTTACTGTTATTTCGGGAATTTGACTTCAAAGTAATCGTCAAACCAAGAAAACTAAATGTAGGCCTTGACCACCTATCACGGGTCATGAATGGAGAAGAACCCACAAGCTTAGAAGACAACTTTCTGGATGTACACCTATTCTCGGTGAAGAACACACAACCCACACTAAGAGGAGGGGTTAATTAGTGTGTGAATTATTTTAACAATTTATTTTCACAAGTTACCGGTTAAAACATAATTGAACAGATTAAGAACAATCACATCATAATTATAATGAACACAAAGAACCAGATGTTTGTATAAGATTTGTATAATTGATATGAACATAAATATGAATATATGTGATCGAGGATTTTCTTTTTAGCACCAACTAAAGTTTTCARCACCAACTGAAATAATGAGCACCAACCCCTCGGAGAGCACCAACTCTCTGCCAAAACCTAGCTTGGTGCAAGACCCGGCTTGCTGCAAATCCCAGCTTGCTGATAGAACCCAGTCTATCTAGCTAGAGTCTATTCAACTCCAGTAGTAGTGATCCATTATAGAATCAATTATCAAAGATATACTTTAAGACACTCATCACCACATTTCATCTTCTCTGTTATTCACATTTTCTTTCCTCTGATATCTTCTTGGAATCTGCTTCAACTTATTTAACTTTTGTTCTAAACTGCATTTTATCTTCTCTCTATTATTCACATTTTTTTTCCTCTGATGTCTTCTTGGAATCTGCTTCAACTTTTTATCTTCTATACTAGACTGCAAAGACACTTTCTTCTCACCATTTTTTTCTCGTTTGTATAATCTTCAAACTGGTGTGAAGTTTAAAACAATGTGTCCCTTTATTTGAACCATTGTACCTTTTCATTTAAAATGATAATCTAAACTTTAATTAATATCATTTTTCTTTTTATTCTTTATTCACATTTTCATGATTTATTCTCTTTTAATCATGACCTTGTATCGGTTCATTTTTGTCATAAATTGATCACATTCATGGATCAATTTAATCCTTTATACTCGATGCCTAATCTTTGTTATATTTATAGAGACCAGATTCTGTGAAGATGCTTCCTTCAATCCATCACATATGACTGTGCATTACATAACCATGGGCTTTACCAATTATAGCGACATGTTATAATTTTCTTTTAATATTCTTATAACATATGACCAACGGCAGTGACCGAATGATAAGCTTGAATGATTGCTTGAGCGCTTTACCAAATCAACAGTCGTGATTCAATCTCCTGACGAGATGCATGGCTGATGGGATTTTGGTACTTTTCCCTTCGAGTTATCGTGAATTCCAATATTTACAAAACTCATGATCATGAAATCGCTAAAACAATCAGACGGTTCATATTACCCACTGATATGGACGGTTGTCGAGATTTCGGTGCTTTTCCCATCAAGTCTTCATGACTTACTACACTGAAAAATTCTCAATTATGATATCGCTGATACAATCAGATGATTCACGTTTATCTCACGGAGATACATCAACGGTCCACCTTAAAGCTTAATTCGATCCCTTCTTTCCTTACTGTTGTGTCTTAATCAGACATTGATATGTGTGGCTGTCAGGATTTCATTGTTTTTGCCTTCGAATCTTCGTGACCTCCAATAGTCTCTTTCGGCATTTTGGAGTTCGGGACTTCGTGATGTTGGATTTTTTGTTTACAACAAAAAACTCTCGAAGTGGTAACTCTCGATACTATGGATCATCTAACGTGTGTCCCTTTCGGATTTTCGACACTTGAGACTTCCGGACTATAGAGTATCTTCTTAGTGGTGAAATATCTCGAAGTAGGACTCCCGGAGTAACATAAACGCTTATGTCACTTGTTTATGTGTCACCAACCTATTGGCTGCCGCGTGTCATACATATTCGTGATTTTCACATACCTGAAATGTTGTATCAACTTGACACTTGTCAGTGTCTTATTGTGCCATGTGTCCTTAGCTGACATGGTCTGTTGAGTCGCTTTGCCTTGTTTCAAATCCAACGGCCCTCCAATGCTTTCAAGATCCGATGACCCATGATTCTATCATGATTTCACGTTTCACTATTTGGAAGGTTTAGAACTTCCAGTTTTTGACTTTCCAGTCAGCGAAGTGTTGAACCAACACCATGTGTCCTCTAGCTCAATGGTCAGGATTCATTCTCGATCTAGTGGTCTGGATTGGATCGTGAATTTGCATTTCAGTATTTCAAGAAGCATGCTCTGTTATCTCAACTCGCAATCTCGGAATTCCCAAAATCCGGTATGCCACTCCGTCAGATCGATGACCCACATCGTTCCTCCTGATCGACGATCCTTATCTTATCGTGATTTCATGTTTTGGTATTTCAAAGGTTAGAGCACGTCCCTTCTTCTGACACTTGATTTCCCAATATTCGTTTTCCCGATATCTACTTACGTTGGATCGATGGTCCATGACCCTCCATGATCCAATGGTCTAGATCATATCGCGATTTTTCATTTCATGAGTTCATGCAACACTGTCTTTGACTTTCCTGATCTGCGAGTCAATGAAATTACAATCACTTGCCACATGTCCTCTTGATCCAATGGATCAAATCATTTTGCTTCTTTGGAGTGTTAACTAACTCCTGGGCTTATCCTCCTTGTATCTCCACTGGATCCGATGGCTAACGGTTATTCTTGAAGAAGATCAATGGTCACGATATTTCAATGGCCCTCAAGCCCACGGTCACTCAAATGACCGATGTGCGTTGTATCAGATGATCAACATGGTAAAAATATTTTATCAAATGGTTGTTGATCTTCTCATTCTGATAAGATGGCTGCTGAGGTTTCTTTATGATCGGACGGCTGTTGAGGTTCTTCATTCACTAAATCTTCTGAGATTTAATATATTCAGTCGCTAGTTCTCCTGAGCTTTGATCTCTATGTTTGCTAAGCCTCCTAATATTTTATCATAGGATTGTTGATCCTATCGTGATCAACAATAATCATGAATTTCTTTTGCAACCTGATATACTGTGCAATGCGCTCTTCCTTCTGAGATTTGGTCTTCATACTACTTGCTCGTCTTGTTTTTTCCTCCTCCCGAGCTTACGCTTTTCCTTCTCTGCATAATGTATGACATCTTATGCTGACTGATATATTGTTGACATCAATGACAATCTTACTTGTCATTTAACAACAGATCATTTGATCGATTGTCAACATCAATGACTGTTGACATCAATGAAAATATTTCCAACAATCTCCCCCTTTGTCATTGAGGTCAACACACTAACTTCATATACAAAACTCCCCTTGTGTTGATGCTTTCCTTTTATGAATTTTTCCTTTATATGAAGTTTCTCTCCCCCTTTGACATCAATGGAAAAGGATTTCTTCTCCTATGATCTATCTGTATAAGTACTTCTCTGACCACTGGTAACTCCTTATGCAATCAATCTTTTCCTGTTATAACAGAATGACTCCTTCTATTGTTGATTTCTATCTCCCCCTGAGATATTCAATACATATCTATTTTAATGGTTTTTGAAAAAATATCTACCACCTGTGGTAAGCTCTGTATGTTACTGACCAAACTAACCTTGGGAAAATATTCCTACAGACATGTTATGCCAATCATAGTTGAATGACTTCCCCTATCAATATGCTTTCTCTCTTTCTGACTATTCTCGACCTTTGTTTCTGAAAAGGTAGATCTTCTTGACAGGGTTTCTTCCCCTGTTGATTTACTAACTTCTTATCTTAGTTGATTGGGATTTTTTTTTATTTTTTATTTTTGTGTTTCAAATGAGTAGTCTTTCTTGATACAAATTTTTGTAGTGATCGAGTCTTTTCAAGATTTAATCTAATTAACTTCTGATTTACTAACCGAAACTTCACTTGAGTTTTTACTAACTGTTCTCCCCCTTTATTTCTATAAAGGGTATCATTTTCTGACAGTGTTTCTCCTCTCCTTTTTTTCTACAGGATGTCATGTACCTCATTTTGTACATCAGAATACTGTTGTTGTGGATACTGGAACACTGTGCAATTGTAGCTCATCCTTTTTTCAAAAAACCCTTGGTTCTATTCATCGATTCTCATCGATCTCTACCAAATTTTTTAATATCATCCACCTTGACATTTGTACTCTAAACAATATTATGTATTCTAAGATTGTAGAACCTGTATGCTTTCTTAGTAGTAGAATATCTAAGAAGAATACCTTCATCAGATCTGGCATCAAATTTACTGAGATTCTTCTCATGAGTTTTGATATAACCCTTACTTCCAAAGACTTTGAAGTATTTTACAGAATTAGCTCTCCCAAACATGGTTCACAAGGAGTTTTACTATTGTTAATATTGAGCTGACCTCTGTTCAATATGAATACTGATGTGCTTACAACTTCCCTCCAATATCAATACTAATTGATGGAATATCCATCAGATAATTAGATTCATCTTCAGGGTCCTCATTGGGATAGGTACACTTGGATGCAAAATGAACAACTTTTCCACAATTAAAACATTTGTAAATATGTTTTCCTTTGTACTTCCCTGGTCCTTTCTGAAGTTTTCTAATGAAATTGGCTTCTTCCACATCAGATTCTTCATGATGGTTGGATTGAGGTTTTTTCTCTTGATTTATCTTTGTGTCAGATGCTTTGAAAGCTATTTCATCTTTTGTTGATTTATCATGCCCTATTCTCATTTCATATGTTGTAAAGATTCCATGGAGCTGATCAACTGTGAGTGTACTTAGATTGGATCTATCTTTAATTGAAGAAATCTTTGCATCATATCTCATAGGTAATGAACTTAAGATTTTGTGCATAATGGGTTTATATGTAACTTATTTTTGTTGTTCTAGGATTGAAGATTCATCATCAATGTCATCATTGTGTGCACCAGAAGATTCTTTATCCTTGTTTTGAGAATATTCCTTTTTATAAGTTTTATCCCCCAAACTCCTATTATTAACTTCATCAGTTTCAGGAGCAATATTTTCCTCATATTTCTTATTTGGTACTTGGGATTTTATTTTCCATATCTTCTTATTTACTCTTGTTGTCATATTGTGTGAAGAATTTATTATTAAATGTTTTCTTGAGTTCCAACAGTTATAGGTTTTGTGACCATATTCACCACAACTATAGCATCTCATAGTGTAACAATGTGCAACAATATGTCCAACATGATTGTAGTTCCAACATCTTATATTGTTGTTGAACCTACCAATTTGTTTTCTTCCATGATGCATATAGTCCAAGGATTTATGACCATATTCATTACAAGCAAAACAATAAACTTTAAATACACTCTCATACCTTCTTTGATTCATCCATGAAGGCGTCTCCCTTCTGAACTTTCTTTGAGGACTATGAATATCTTATTGATGTCTTCCATGATCAAATCTTTTGAATTTTGTAGTGTTTCTTTTATTTCTTGAATGTGTAGAAACTGAGTCATACCTGCTTTTACTTTTTGCAAATGAAGAAGTTGTTTTAGACCTATCTTCATCCTTTAAAACTGAAGGAACCATGTCAGACATGTTTTCACCTTTTACAGATGAAGGACCTGCATTAGATTTCTTAGGGATACCGATCTTTTCCTTATTGTATCCAAGGCCAGATTTGTCACTTGGTGATCTTTGACTATCTAGGATCTCATCCAAGGTCATGGAGTTGATCAAGAACTTGTTTTGGGTGTCTGACTTTTGAACCTTCTTTCTAAGATTCACAACTTCTGCTTCCAGCTCATGACAGGATTCTTCCTTTTTGTCCAACTGGTTCCTTACTACCTCTTCTCTCCTTTTGGCTTCTTCAAGTTGGATTTTAAGATTGACATAGTTTTCCCTTAGTTCCTTTAGATCTACAATGTTTTTGGTTGAGGCATCATCTTCCTTATTTTCTTCTTTTTCTTGACTAATTTCATTTTCTTCAGCTAGACCAACAACTTTTGTTTTCAATCTTTTGATCTCATCTTCTTTGTTTTCTAACTGAATTCTCTTCATTTTCTTCTGTTAGACCAACGAATTTTGTTTTCAATCTTTTGATCTCATCTTCTTTGTTTTCTAACTGAATCTTTTGCTCAGGTATGATTTCTTTATTGTAATTGAGCTTTTATTTTATTTCTAGGATATGCTTCTGATTTTCAAGCTCATCATTTTCCTTCTCCTTTTCTTTTACTTGATTAATTTCTTTCTTCAGCTTCTTGATCTACTCTTCTTTATCTTCTAACTGATTGTCCTGTTCATATATTATCTTATCACTGTCCTTGAGCATTTTATTTATTTTCAAGACATGTTTTTGACTCTTTTCAAGGAATTCTTAAGTGTATTCATGAAGATAGCTATAGTCTGATTCATTATGTTGATAGAGGTATTCATGGAAACTCCAATCAACCTTTTCTTTGGACTTTGATAGTTCTTCTTCTTTTTCTTCCATGGGATAAATGCTAACAGAACATTTTTTTATTGTATCTAAGTCTTCTTATTTACTTGTAGCGGAGGATTTAATTTCACTACTATTGTAGTCGAAATATTGTGGGGAGTACTTACTTTTATTGATGGTTGAGTCTTCATATTCATCCTTGATAGGAATGTTTTTTGTGTCTTTATTTTTTATTTGATACATATTTTCTAACTTCATCCATAAGTCCTTGGCATATGTGCATAGTCCTATTCTTTTCTTGACTGTATCTGATAATCCATTGAGAATAATCTTCAATGCCACTTCATTGTTCGTCCTT
>ML805221.1:69716-100073 GCA_009831015.1 Picea engelmannii | reverse complement strand
CCATTGATATGTGTGGCTGCCGAGATTTCTTTGTTTTTGCCATCAAATCTTCGTGACCTCCAATAGTCCCTTTCAGCGTTTCAGCATTCTGGACTTCATGATGTTGGAGTTTTTTCTTACAATGAAAAACTATCAAAGTGGTAACTCTCGATACTATGGATCATCTGACATGTGTCCCTTTCAGAGTTTTGGCATTCGAGACTTCCGGACTATAGAGTATTTTCTTAGTGGTGAAATATCTCGAAGTAGGACTCATGGAGTAACGTAAATGCTTACATCACTTTATGATGTGCCACCAGCCTATTGGCTACCACGTGTCATACAGATTGGTGATTTTCACATACCTGAAATGTTGTATCAACTTGACATTTGTCAGTGTCTTATTGTGCCATGTGTCCTTAGCTAGCGTGGTCTGCTGAGTCATTTTTCCTTAGTTAAATCCAACGGACTCCAACGCTTTCAAGATCTGACGACACACGATTCTATCGTGATTTTGTGTTTTGCTATTTGGAAGGTTTAACACTTCCAGATTTTGACTTTCCAGTCAACAAAGTGTTCAACCAACACCATTTGTTCTCTGGCTCAATGACCAGGATTCGTTCTCAATCCAGTGGTCTGGATTGGATCACGAATTTGCATTTCAGTATTTCAAGAAGCATTCTTCGTTCTCTCAACTCGCAATCTCTGAATTCCCGAAATCCGGTATGCCACTCTCATTAGATCAATGACCCATGTCGCTCCTCCTGATCAACGGTCCTTATCTTATCGTGATTTCATGTTTCGGTATTTCAAAGGTTAGATCACCTCCCTTCTTCTAACACCTAATTTCCCAATATCCACTTATGTTGGATCGATGGTCCACGACCCTCCATGATCCAATGGTCTATATCATATCGTGATTTAATGTTTCACGAGTTCATGCAATACTGTCTTTGACTTTCCTGATCTGTGAGTCAGTGAAATTACAATCACTTGCCACATGTCCTCTAGATCTAATGAATCAAATCATTTCGCTGCTTTGGAGTGTTAACTAACTCCTTGGCTTATCCTTCTTACATCTCCACTAGATCTGACGACTGATGGGTATTCTTGAAGAAGATCAATGGTCACGATATTTCAATGGTCCTCAAGCCCACAGTCACTCAAATTACTGATGTGAGTTGTATCAGATGATCAACATGGTCAAAATATTTGATTGAACTGTTGTTGAGCTTCTCATTCTGATCAGATGGTTGCTAAGGTTTCTTCACTCTGATCGGACGGCTGTTGAGGCTCTTCATTCACTAACTCTCATGAGATTTAATATAGTCAGTCGCTAGTTCTCTTGAGCTTTGACCTCTGCATTTGCTAACCTTCCTGAGATTTTATCATAGGATTGTTGATCCTATCGTGATCAACAATAATCATGAATTTATTTTGCAACCTAATATATTGTCCAATGTGATCTTCCTTCTGATCTTTGGTCTTCATACTACTCGCTCGTCCTATTTTCTCCTCCTCCCAAGATTGCGCTTTTCCTTCTCTTCATAACGTATGACATATTTTTCTAACTGATATACTATTGAAATCAATGACAATCTCATCTGTCATTTAACAATAGATCATCTAATCGACTGTCAACATCAATTACTGTTGCATCAATGACAATATTTCCAACACTCGTTACAAATTGCTGATGACTACTTTGTAGAGATCATCCAGTACTTGAGCACAGGTACCGCACTACAAGAGTATACCACTGCGTAGAAGAAGAACCTGGTAGTTTTCACAACCGACTATCAACTGATCGTAGAAAATCTATATAAAATGGGCGTAGATAGCATTTTACGAAGGCACGTGCTTGAGCATGAACGACCAAGGATTTTATCAGAAGCCCACGAGGGATTGGCAAGAGGACATTATGGAAGAAAAGATACCACACATAAGGTACTCCGCACAGGACTATGGTGGCCAACGATCCATAGGGACTCGAAAGAATACTGTCAGGGATGCGATGTATATCAAAGGGTAGGCAAACCCAACATAAGGGATGAGATATCATTACAACCGCAAGTGACATTACAGACATTTGATAAATGGGAAATAGACTTTGTGGGACCTATTAACACACTAGCCAAAAGAACAGGGGCAAGATACATCGTCACCACGATGGGTGGAAGTTGCACCAGTAAAGGACTATAGCGCAGATACCACTGCACACTTTTTATTCGAACAAGTAATTACTAGGTTCGGGTGCCCAAGAGTTATGATAAGTAATCAAGGAACGCATTTCATAAATAGCACCATCCACATGATGCTCAAAGAATTTGAAGTTCACCACCAGAAAAGCACACCGTACCAGCCACAGGCGAATGGCACAGAAAAAGCCTTCAACAAAGTTCTAGAGAACACATTGACAAAGATCTGTAATGTCAATAGAGATGACTGGGACCTCAAAGTACCAACATTATTATGGGCGTATAGGATGACATGTAAGAATTTGACAGGGCACATACCATTCAAACTCGTCTACAACCAAGAAGTGGTAGTACCATTAGAATTTTTAATACCCAGCTTACGCGTAGCAGCTATCACGCAAATGACAGAACGCGGTGCGATACAAGAAAGGTTGCATCAGCTATTAGCAATGGAGGAAGACCAAATCCTAGAAGGATTCCATCAACAAGTGCAGAAGACCAGAGACAAAGCATGGAACGATCGACACATTAAGAAGAAGACTTTCACGGAAGGATATCTAGTATTCCTCTATGACAACAAATCGTTTCAGCACCCAGGAAAGATGAGAATGCATTGGTTAGAACCATACAAGGTCAAATATGTAACATATGGTGGAGATGTACAGTTAATATATCTAGCAGGTGAAAACCTTTGAGGAATGATCAACGAGAGTCGACTAAAGTTGTACAAAGATAGTCAACCACCCACTGTGCAGTAAAAAAAAAAAAAACCACGAAAAATCCACAGGATGATCGAAACACGAACGCAGTAAAGGAAAGAGTAACGGTTACACACCTAAGACAAATGAGCAAGAAAAGAAAATTCAGCAAAATTAGGACGATATGACAACACAAAGCAGAATTAAGGCACGGCAAGGACTGATGGAACATCACATTAAACACGCCAATTGGAAACGGCCAGAGAAGCGTAATAAAAGTATGAAATTGTTTCACATGCATTAAATCCACAGTTATGGTGCATCAATTGCATCATGGAAGAATCATCTTCGATAAGATTCAAGACAAGCCCATATAACATGCAAGCATAGAAGCAACTTGTCTATTTGTGAAAGAAGAACACAGAGAGAGCAACAGTAGTTCAAATGAACAAAGCAAGATCACAGTCCTCTACAGAAAAAAAACACTCGACACTCACCACTATGGCACCACCAAAGTTCGCAAAACCAGGCTTGACCTCCAGGTCGACCAAATTTCAAACTAGGTCACGAGGACCACTGGAAGAAAATGAGCAGCAGCAACCGGAGATCGTCGATATTAATGAGATCCCATCACTAGAGATACTGTCAGTGAGCCCTACACCGATACTGGAAGAGATTCAGTAGACACAACTAGAGGAACTGAAAGAGGATATGCAAGCAAAACCGTAGGAACCTTTGAATGAAGAAGTGGAACCTCAACAAGAAGTGCAACCAGAGAGCACCAAACCAACCATGAAAGGTAATGAAACGACACAGAATCAAGGATCATAAGGGAAATCCTATGAGTCACAGGTACCCAGCCTTGGTCAATAGACAGAAGATACCATGGGAACTACCTTGGCTTGGCCAGAATGGCTTACAGAGCAGCAAACGAGAATTGCTATAACTTTGTACCAACCACCACAGAAAAAAGATAGAATTTTGATGCCGATCTAACCTTGTAAGAAACCGACAGTCGAAATTGTGCTACCACACATACCAGAGAGAGTACAGGTAGATCCGTAGTTACTGGGTCATGTTGGGAAGCTCAATTATTATGACCATGATGTCTCATATGACACTAAGTACCCAGAACTTGCACCTAGAGTGCTTATGCAAAACATAGTGGTCAACCAACTTGGAGAAACAATTAGCCAGCTGTATCAGTGAGCAGTTGGACTAGACCGAATTGACATTTTAGGACTGCTACAACTCCCACACTTTAGAAAAGGCCAGTACGCGACAACATGCATCAAGCAGCTGCTAGAAGTTATGCATGGAGGGGATATATGGTTGGACAAACCCGTCCCCATAACAATGGACCTTATCGTGCAGATAATAGGACTACCCAGCCAGGGTATGGATCCTGCGCTGATTCTGGATGATAAATCCAAGGAAAAAGAGTTAGCAGAGGAAATGAAGAATAAATACGGCACAGCGAGGGGGACAAGAGGAATTATAATCAAATGGATCAACAACCCAACAGCACAATTGGGCACAAATATCTTAGCCTGTAAGTTGCTAAGAAAATTCCACAAAGACGAAGTACCAGCAGGAGTCATCGCAATTGCAACTCAGTGTGCAGAAGGCACCTTCGTGAGATGGGTGCCTTATCTATTAAAATTATTCCAAGTGGACTGCATGGATGCACAAGAACTTGGCACAGAATTTCATTACTCATGGTTGATAGCCCTTATAGCCTTCATGGGATGGAGGGAACCAAAATATGTAGTTTTTGCTATGAGACCATAGCCCGAGGGAGAAATATATTGAGTACTGAGATCAGGGCCACGGACCAGACAGAAGAGGGACAATGGAATCATCTTTGAAGCATACCTATGGGATATGCAGGAAGCTATTAACTGGTCATGGAGAATAACACTAGAAGTTGTCACGGGGCATGGGAACATCGCTAACTTCTGGGCAATAAGGCAAGCCGTGTGCATACAACCAAGGCAGGATCCCGATAAATAGTGGCTACCAATGCGCTACTGCATCACAAAAGGTGATATAGACATGGTCATCAGCGAATGGCCTGCTGAATGGAACATCCCATCCATTCCCCGGGAAGTACCGAAAGGACCCATAGAAGGAGAGGTAACGCAGGAGAAAACACAGCCTCCGCAAAAACCAGTGCCCAATAAACTAAGGATGGTCCAAAACAAACCAAATCCAGCAAGCGAAGGGCCTAAGTAGACAAGAACCCAGAAGGGGCAGAAAGAGACCAAGGAATAGCCAAAACAAGCCAAGGGAACGCAGGAGACCGCCCCAAACCCCATCGTACAGGAGCTCAGGGAAAATAAGAGACCAGCTAAAAAGGCCGCAAGCACACGCAAGAAATCAAAGGCACAACAAGCATCACCAGACCTTACGATCACAGAGGACGATGGAGAAATGATCACCAAAATGGTCTAGGATTTTCTAGAGGAAGACTTCGACCACACAACACATCACAAGGATAATCTATAAAAAGAGCTAGCATAAATAAGACAGCTCCTCAAGACACTTGAAGAAGCCCAGAGAGTAAGTAGCTGCAAAGGCATAGAGCAGTCGACGAAGAATGAGACCCAACCCTCCCAATGCCACACGCAAATGCAACGGTCCACATAAAACCGATCATGCTGCGAATGGATGAAATATTGGAACAGACACCACTGAAGGATTTGGACCACATTCAATTGGTCTTGACACGGATCTCGTCAAGGGAACTGCACAAATTACAGGTTAGCGTCAACCATGAGATGCAATATTGGGCACATAAGAACTTAGTCGAGCTACATAAAGCAACAAAGCAGCAGGAAGTGCTGGAAAAAGAGTACGAGCAGGCTAAATCCGAAACTTAGAAGGAGATGGAACATAGGAACGAATTGGAACAAAGAGTGGGAGAAATTTTTGGGAAACTTCCAAACATCGTGGAGGGAAACGAACTCCCATCCACAGAAAAGATCAACTAGATTGCACAGGCAATTGGGCAATACCAGAAGGAGATCAGGGATCTTCGAGAACAGCTAACACCAACAAATCCACCAGCAGTAAAGGAGCAAAGGAGGCAAGAAACAACATCGCAAATACAGGATATGGAGAAATAGGTTAGCACAGCAGCTGACTTGCTCAACAAAGCAACGCAACTTTGGAAAATACTGGAGGAGGATCCACAGGTTCAATGCTGGGACAAGGAAGAGGAAAGGATAAATGCAGTGATCCAAGAACTCAAGAAGAAGAAAAATACCATACTGATCCTAGAACGCGTAAAGGGGACACAAGAGTTGAATAATATGCACACATAAATCATCACTGCATAGACACGGAAACAGGAGTGGCAGGCTCAAATAGAACCATTACAGGAACGGGTAGCAGAAGTACTCGCATAGGCAGAAGTAGAGAGAGCACATATGGAACAGGCCTAGGCAGAATACCCAGGACTACTAAGCGATGAAGTGGTTGTTCAGGTAGTAGAAACTATTAAGGAGAAGACCGCGCAGGAACTGAGAACAACAATAGAGCTAAGGGAAAAGTTCTAGATGATCACTAAAGAGATCGAGGCAGCTCAAAAAGATTAGGTGACTCAGGACAAGTCACATGTCAATGTTGGGGGCCTGTTGGAAGCAGGCCGAAATGGGAAAGAAAGCGTGTAGGAAGAAGAATGGTAGCTGGAAGAGAAATCATGGGAAAGAAAGCATGCAGGAGGAAATTGACAACTAGAAAGAAGCACAGCACGTGCACATGCAAGAAGGAGGTGACAGCTGGAAGGAAGCAGCGAACGCATGCGGAGAAGGAATACCTAATGACAATAGAGTTAGGTATTTTGGTAAGATTTTTTGTGTAAACGGTAGAAGAGCCCGATAGATATAAATATAGGCAAGAAGGTATCAAAAATAGGTTCAGAGATTTTGCAAAGGTTGAGATTTAATGTTGTTGTAGAGTTGATCTCATTTTATGTAATGTTTTGATAAGAGGACTAATTGTAACGAGTGAGCTAAGCGGGAGGTAGACCTCGAGGATCATATCGCAAGATGAGGAGCTTGGTGTGATCTAGTTCTCCTCACAGATATCTTGCCGATCTAAGGAGAATTGTAAGCATGAGGCATGAAAACTACAAAACTACCATAATAAGAGAGCCAAGAGCCAAATATTTGTGGATGTAGCCCCGAGAGGGGGTGAACTATGGTAATACCTATGTAATGTGATGAATGCATGCATATCTCTATTTACTTTTGTTAGTTAAATGTTGAATGTGATGAATGAATGAGTTATTATATTGTTTAGTTCATTGGTGTTGCACTATTAAATCCCAAAGGTCAGATAATAGTAATTTGTAATACAAATCATAAGTAATGGCTCAGAACGCAAACCCTCTATCTCCTACTCAATCCTAGGTTGTAAGCACCTAAGTCTTACAGCCATCCATAAAATCTATCTCGAGTGAGACTATGTAGTGCATTTTGTGTGTTATGTTGCCTTCTGGTTCACCAGAAGGGCCGATAGTTTTAGGCTTTGTTGGTACCCTATAATATCCCTTGACCGAACCCAAATGAAAATGTAATCCAGGAATATTTAAGATAGTGAGTTGCTTAGACATCATTTTTATAATACACCTTTCATGGCATGGTGCTTGCATATACTGCACAGTAAAGTGATGTAGTGTGCACATTTCTAGATACTGTGCATAGTAACTAAAGAGCGTGCAACCTTGAGGTCAGCGGATACCGTGCGCAGTAACTAAAGTGCGCGCAATATTAAGGTCAACGAACCTTTATGTATATGATACACATTATAGCCTAGTGAGCCAGTATTATAATCTGAAATTCTTATGTTTTGGAATTGGGCCAGAGAGACTAGATGTTAAAGGCCAGTGTGCCTATTTTGTATATGTCTCATGATTAATATAAAATACATCGTTGTGCATAGACTGACCATGATAAAAGAGAAGGGGGACTAGATTCCACCAAATAGGGATAGGGAGGGCCTAAAGTTAAGAACAGGGATAATCTAGAGAGCTTAAAGCCGAAAAGAAATATTATATTAATATTTCTTAAAAGCATAAAGTACGGATAATTAATTTATCCTAAGTCCTAAAGTAGGGGACAAGTGTATCAGAGTAGCTTCCAACATGACAAGTGTCAAGTTGGAGACATGCATACTTATTGCTGAGACTTAGTTCCTTTAGGGGGTATCGGCCATTGTGGGGGGAAGAAGAGAGGGGTGGAAGAATTGTTGAGAATCTTACCATTTTTTCCTTCGACCAAAGAACCAATATGTGTGATACATTTTGCCAGTCCTTGAGCTATCCTCTTATCTTCCTACCACCGTACCCAGACCAGATCGATAACCATTCATGTTGGTGTACCTTTCAGCTTGGGAGCGGGATTGAAGAGGCGGGTTGTCAGGCACGTGAGCAATTCTCTGAGTGAGAGAATTGTTGGGTATTGATTTCCTAAAGGTGCTAAACTGTGGCTACATCACTCTGAGACTTCTTGTCCAACCTGTTGTTGAAGCCCTCAAAGGAAAGTGGGGCAGCCGAAGGACTGTTGAGCAGAGAAGGGGCACACTTCCTTGGGTGGGACAGGCATGTGGGGAAGGAGAGGTTGTAGGCTTTGGTTGAGTGAACACCTGAGAGGGAGTCCTTCTAGTTGACCGTGTACCTTTAGCCTGGTTAGGAATCCCTTACTCGAGTGGAGTCTAGTCCCATCTTGGGGGTGACTCACTGTTGAGAGTGATGAATAGTGTAGTCTAAGGCTGGGAGGTTCGTAGACGGTCTGCATGTAATTGGTGACATTCCTACCAAGATAAGTACTGGTTATGTGAAGAATTTACATGTTGCATTGTCATTTATGTGTTATTTTATGGGTTTTATTGCGTGTGTGATCATAATTGCTTGTATGTTTAAGGGTATACACCTATGTACACTAAATGTTTGTGTTTACTGTTAATTCAGCCTGAAAATCATATATTTACAGAATGCAACTGTTTGTTTATTCTTTATATGTGAAGCTTCCGCTAGAGCATTGTATGAATATGTTTAATTGCATGCAGTTCAATATGTATGTATGCCTGTGTGTATATATATTTATTTTAAGAGAAAAGAATTTATGTGACATAGCTCAGTTGAACACTGGGTTGTTACAATATATTGTCAAAACTAAGTTAAGTGTCTGAGTAGTGACATTCCCGGACCTGTTGGTGGTCGAGGGGGTATGTTACAATATGGTATCAGAGTGTCAGTTTTCGACACTGAGCCTGAATGGGCCAAACAAGTCGAATGGAGACGAGATTACAGTATGGTATCGATTACAATATGGTATACAATATATTTGCGTTCATGGAAAATTGAGCCACCACGCAGAAGAATAATATGTAGGGATGTGCATGCTAAATTTAGCATTGTGCAAAGTGCATACACATAGTAAGGGTGCACGTGGTGTGTGCAGTATGGTAAGGCACAGTGAATTTTGGTTGGTGCACACGCGGTATGAGTATGAGCTGTATCGATACAGTGTAGGAAAGGGTGCACGCAGGTGGTTGTGCGCGGTAGCGACAGAGTATTCGATGAGGCATACAGATTATTGTATGCAGTAAGGCATATTGAACTTTAGCACGGTGTAATGCATAGACAAAAATGCATATGGAATATCTAAGTGCGATACAGAAACAATGCGCAATGGATATTGGCGCACAACGCAGAAGTAGTGCGTGCAAGTTATTGGCACGACGAAGAGGAAAGCTATAGAAAATACAGGTGCGCAGAAGCATGATTTAGCTTATAAAGTCACTTTGCACAATAAATAAAGGTACACATGTTGAATTTTATGCACGTAAAAATCATCTGAAAGGCTAATTAAGACAACAAGCTTGAGTTTAATAGAAAATTTACACAGTATTCAAAGAAAGAGGAATACACAACTGCATTGAAGTATTATTTAAATTGAGTCAAGTGAGTGCGATGAATTCTGAGTTTTATTCAAATAGTTGAAAGTGAAATATAAGTTACAAGAAGACACATAATATTAAAGGAAACAAGATTCATATCACCATCAGTTAGAATCTTGTCATAAGAAATACAAAATCTACTTCTATGCTTATATATTCATTTAAAATCTGAAATTACAAAAGGGGATGATTCAAAATAGTAGTTTCCCTATTTAAAGAGACCATACAAGAACATGTCTATCATCTCTGGAGTTCCTTACCTCTGCTACCATCTGTCCAAAAATCGTTGAAATATACTCAATTTTATTTGAGGGCTCATTTTAGCTTAGCTAGGTCCTCCTTTAAAGAATCTAACCAGACCGATTGATTCTCTCCAACACTTTCAGTCGCTTCATCAATGGGTTCTTTCTTTTGTCACTTGCTTCATTTCTTCTTAGCAGTTGGTTTGTTGATAACCAAATCTCTCATGATTGGATTTAGCCTGATTTCTAATCTCAAATCAGTAATAGGTATTGTGTGAAATTTAGTCATCAGTAACTACGCGACTACCTTTTCCTTCATACTCACAGGAAAATTTAGCATGTTGCCTGAATAACCAGTCTCATTGGATTTAACTAAGTCCATATACCTCAGTTGTGTGGGCACCAAAATACTTTTGCAGAGATGAGAATTTCAAACCAGTTTGGAGACTTCTCATTGATGGATAAGATGATGCTTCCATACCCAAGAGTTGGTAATTATAGAGCCTCAATCATGAATCACAGACAGACTTGCGCACAAGTACAATGGGTTTTCATGCTTGGGTAATCCATTTCAAATGATTAAACTTTTTGAGTTTGTTACATGGCGGGGTTCACCTAACTTCAAACGGCTGTGATGTACCAAGCGAATGAGACTAAGTGATCTGACTAGCCGTCACCCATCCCACGAATGGTGGATTTGACATATTGAAGCACATGACATCGGAACTTATGAAAAAGTGGTTTCAGCAAACCACCTTTCACCCAATGTATCTCTGCGCGATGATGTAGTTCTTACTAAGTTCTCAAAACTTTGGTCTTGTCTAAGAATTGTCATGGTGGCAACACCAAGAAATCAGAAAAGATAATTCTGATATATTTATTGAGCCGAAATAGTTCATATTTCTCATGGATTGTTGATTTAGTTAACCTAATAAGTTTTAATGGCTGCACATTTTGTAGAACTAACAACAACTAGATAAGATTAGATCAGTACCAAATCCATAAGAATGGAAGAGACACGGGGAAATTACAGTCAACAAGATGAGAGCAGAGGGATGAATGTCCATTTGGGCATTGAAGGAACAAATTCCAATGGACATGGAGAGGAAAGGGATGAAAACCTGAATATGGTAGAGACCATTAAAAATTTGCAAAAGGATGTCCAAATCCATAAAGTTGATAATGAAAAGATTATGAGAGCCAAAGAGCAGCAAGATGACTTCAACATGAAGTTATTGAAAAGTCTGAACAGAATAGAAAAGAAATTGGAAAAAGAAAGTGACTCAAGCAAATATGGAAGTCACAAACCTTTGGATGAGAAAAAGAAATCAAGAAGTGTTAGCAGACACTGCCATCACTCCCCGAAACATTCCAATAAAAGAGCAGGTAGCAGCACAAGTCCATCCCCTATCAGACAGCATAAGAGGTATGGGGTGGATGAGCTATGAGGAGAAATGAACAAAATCAAAGTTGATGGTGACCACAAGAAGGATGAAGATGCAGAAACATGGTTGTTGGGCATGAGAAAGTATTTTCAATTACACAATTATTCTTCTCATGCAAAGGGTAGAATTTCCATCTATCAAATCAAAGGAAAGACATCCATGTGGTGGGATCAACTTGTGCAGGTACAACACATTAGAGAGAAGAGTGTTACTTGGAGGGAATTTAAGAAGTATTTTGAGAGGAAATACTTGACTAAGAGATATTATGACAAGAAAATGAAAGAGTTCTTTGAACTCAAGATTGGAAGCATGACCATAGATGAATATGAAAGAAGATTCCTAGAACTGCTAACGTACGTCTCTTTCATCAAGGGTGAGATTGTTAAAATTCAAAGGTATTTGAGTGGATTGCCAACGTTCATCAGTGACAAAATACAGTATGATGATCCCAAGACATTGGAAGAGACCATAAGGTGAGCTAAATGTCTATATGATCAGTAGAAAGCAAGGTCAACTTTCCAAAAAGCTTGGGAAGACAAAAAGAAGTTCAAGGTGGCTCAGAGGAAGAAAGGATTTAAACCACCATTCTTCAGAAATAGTCCACGGGGCCTAAAGAGTCCAAAACAATAGAGGCAGAGAGCCAAAGGCCAATGCAGCCACCTATTCAATGTTGGGGTTGTAAAGGATATCATAGATTTAGAGATTGTCCTCACAGAGGTGAAAAATGAAGGACTGTTTATAATGTACAGCAAGCTGAAACAGTGAAGGACATGGGAAGAAATTTGCCAAGGATCTATGTAGCCCTGGATAACAAGCAAGCAGAATATCAGTTATATATATCCTAAGATGGCAGAAAGCTTACAATTTCCAAGAAGCAAGCATGGAAAATATTGGTTTGTACAGTTGGCTACAGGAACCAAAAGAAAGGTTAATGAGATGGTTAAGTCATGTCTCATGGACATGAACAGACTGAACACCAAGGCAAATTTGAACATATTACCTTTAGGTTCCTATGAATGTTTAATTGGGATGGATTGGTTGGACCCACATCATGCTCTATTGGATTTTCATAAAAAATCATTCACTTTCTTGGATGAAGAAGGGAACCAAAGGAAAGTGCAGGGAATTCCCAGGGCAGTAACTATTACAGAAATTTCATCATTGCAGTTGAAGAAATGTTATAGAAGAGGATGTCAAATATTTGCAACTCATATGGAGGACACCTAAATACAAGGTGCCAAATTTGGAGGATTATGCATTCCTGAAAGAGTTTGAAGATGTATTCAAGGAAGTACCAGAACTACCCCCAAAGAGAGACATTGATTTTTCTATAAATCTGACACCAGGAGCAACTCCTGTGACAAAGACTCCTTACATAATGAGTACGCCAGAATTGAAGGAGTTGCAAATGAAGCTTGAAGAACTTCTAAAAAAGGGGTATATATGCCCAAGTGTATCACCTTGGGGTGCCCCAGTCTTATTTTTGAAAAAGAAAGATGGAACGTTAATATTGTGCATTGATTTCAGACAGTTGAATAAAGTGACTGTAAAGAACAAGTATCCTCTGCCAATGATCGATGATCTTTTTGATCAATTGAAGGATGAAAAAATATTTTCAAAGATAGATCTCAGATCAGGATAGCATCAGGTGAGAATTAAGGAGGAAGATATCAACAAGACCACCTTCAGAACAAGTTATGGTCATTATGAGTTCACAATGGTGTCATTTGGGTTGTCAAATGCACCAGTTGTTTTCATGTGCTTAATGAACTGTGTTTTCCAAGAATATTTAGACAAGTTTTTCATTGTCTTTTTGGATGACATTCTTATATACTCTAAGTCAGAGGAAGAGCATGAGCATCATTTGAGGATGGTGTTGCAAGTATTAAGGGAGCATCAAATGTATGCCAAATTGAGCAAGTGCTCATTTGATCAGAAACAAATTCATTATTTAGGGAATATCATCTCAAAGGATGGGATAGTAGTGGWTCCTGAGAAGATAGAAGCCATTAGAGAATGGTYAGCACCAAAGAATRTGACAGAGGTCAWATCATTCATGGGCCTTGCAGGCTACTATAGGAGATTCATTGGAGGATTCTCAAAAATAGCACACCCAATCACTTCCTTGCAAAGAAAGGGTATGAAGTTTCAGTGGACGTCGGAATGTGAAAGGAGTTTCCAACATTTGAAACAATTATTGACAAGTGCTCCAATACTAAGGATTGCAGACCCAAATGAAGATTTCATTATATGCACARATGCAAGTAATGAAGGACTTGGTGGAGTCCTCARTCAAAATGGATTTTTGATATGTTATGAATCAAGGAAGTTGAAGGAGCATGAAAGAAACTATGCCACTCATGATTTGGAGTTAGCAATCATAGTGCATGCCCTGAGGAAATGGAGACACTACCTCATGGGGAAAAGGTTTGAGCTAAGAACAGACCACAATGGTTTGAAATATTTATTTGATCAACCAAATCTAAATTCTAGGAAAAGCATATGGTTAGAATTTCTAAGCGAATATGACTTTGATATAAAGCATATCAAGGGGAAAGAAAATAAAGTGGATGATGCACTAAGTAGGAGGGTGCATGAACTATGTGCTACAACCATCAGCATGTACCAGACTAATGTTAAAACAAAATTATGGAGACTGCAAATACAGACCTACAATACAAAGAATTGATAGCAAAATTACAACAAGGTAAGACACCACAGAAGATGGATATTTATAAGTTGGGAGTAGATGGAATATTGTTGCACAAGAACAAATTTTTTGTACGAAATGTCTAGGACTTGAAACGTATAATTTTGCATGAGATGCATAATGTTCCTTATGCAGGGAACCATGGATATCAGAAAACCATAGCAACGGTCAAGACCCAATACTTTTAGCCAAGTATGAAGAGAGAGATAGAAGAATACATCACAAGATGTATGGAATGCCAGAAAGTTAAAGCATAACATAGGCACCCAGTAAGATTGTTTCAACCTTTTCCCATTCCTGAATGGAAGTGGGAAGTGGTGACAATGGATTTTATTACGGGATTTCCCAGAACAGGAAAGCTACATGATTTGATTATGGTGGTGGTGGACAAGCTTACAAAAGCTTCCCATTTTATTCCACTAAAAACTACTCACAAGGCAAAAAATGTCACTGATATTTTCATGAAGGAAGTGGCATGATTGCATGGAATTCCTAAAACGATTGTGTCTGATAGAGACTTGAAATTCACCTCGAATTTTTGGAAAGGATTGTTCAAAGGATTCGGAATGAATCTGAACTTTAGTACAGGTTACCATCCTGAGTCTGATGGATAGACAGAGAGGGTGAATAGAGTGATAGAAGATATGTTGAGAATGTATGTGATGGATAAACCATCAAAATGGGAAGACTACCTACATTTAGTAGAATTCTCTTAAAACAATGGGTATCAGGCATCATTGAAGATGAGCCCATTTGAAGCACTTTATGGCAGAAGGTGCAATACTCCAGTAAGCTGGGATAACCCAGTTGATAGAACAATAGTCGAGCCAGAGTTGCTCAAGGAGATGGACGACCAAATGTTAAAAATTAAGCAGAATTTGAAAGTTGCCCATGATAGACAAAAAATTTATGCTGATAAAAATAGAATCCACAGAGAATTCAAAGGGGGTCATCATGTTTTCCTGAAAGTGAAAGCTAACACGAGTTCCCTGAAGCTGGGAAGCTGCACCAAGTTAGCAGCTAGATTTTATGGACCATTTGAAATCCTAGAGAGGATTGGTCCAGTTGCTTATATGATTGCATTTCCTGCATCTACGCCTATTTATAATGTATTCCATGTATCATTTCTAAATAAATACATACCTAATGTTAATCATGTTATTGATTGGAATTTTATTCAGGTGCAGCAAGAAGGCATTTTCCAAGTGCATCCGCTGCGCATTTTAGACTGGAAAATCAAACAACTCTAGAATTGAGACATAGGGATTGTAAAGGTCCAATGGACCTGGTACGGACCTGAAGATGCTACTTGGGAGCATGAGGATGCAATGCAGGTAGAATACCTGCATATTTTTGAAAAAAAATAAAAATTGAAAATTTTGTTGTATATGGGTACATGATGCACTGAGGACAGTGCATAAATAAGGGGAGGGGATTGTAATATCCCTTAGCCGAACACAAATGAAAATGTAATCCAGGCATATTTAAGATAGTGAGTTGTTTAGACATCATTTTTGTAATACACCTTTCATGGCATGGTGCGTGCATATACTGTGCAGTAAAGTCATGTAGTGTGCACATTTCTGGATACCGCGTGCAGTAACTAAAGAGTGCGCAACCTTGAGGTCAACGGATATCACGCGCAATAACTAAAGTACGCACAATATTAAGGTCAGCGAACCTTTATGTATATGATACACATTATAGGCTGGTGAGCCTGTATTATAAGTTGGAATGCTTGTGTTTTGGAATTAGGCCAGAGTGCCTAGATGTTAAAGGCGAGTGCGCCTATTTTGTATATGTCTCATGATTAATATAAAATACATTTCTGGGCGCAAACCGACCACGATAAAAGAGAAGGGGGACTAGATTCCACCAAATAGGGATAGGGAGGGCCTAAAGTTAAGAATAGGGCTAAGCTAGAGAGCTTAAAGCTGAAAAGAAATATTATATTAATATTTCTTAAAAACATAAAGTACAGATAATTAATTTATCCTAAGTCCTAAAGTAGGGGACAAGTGTATCAGAGTAGATTCCAACATGACAAGTGTCAAGTTGGAGACATGCATACTTATTTCTGAGACTTAGTTCCTTTGGGGGGGATCAACCATTGTGGGGGGAGAAGAGAGGGGTGGAAGAATTGTTGAGAATCTTACCATTTTTTCCTTCGACCAGAGAGCCAATATCCATGATACATTTTGTCAGTCCTTGAGCTATCCTTGTATCTTCCTACCACCGTACCCAGACCAGATCGATAACCATTCCTATTAGTGTATCTATTAGCTTGGGAGCAGGATTGAAGAGGTGGGTTTTCAGGCCCGTGAGAAATTCTCTGAGAGACAGAATTGTTGGGGATCAATTTCCTGAAGGTGCTAAATTGTGGCTACAACGTTGTGAGACTTCTGGTCCAGCCTATTACTAAATCCCTCGAAGGGAAGTGGGGCAGTCGAAGGAATATTGAGTAGAGAAGGGGCACACTTCCTTGGGTGGGACAGGCATGTGGGGAAGGAGAGGTTGTAGGATGTGGTTGAGTGAACACCTAAGGGGGATTCCTTCCGGTTGACCATGTACCTTTAGCCTGGTTAGGAATCCCTTACCCTGGTGGAGTCTAGTCCTAGGTCGGGGCTGACTCACTATTGAGAGTGATGAACAGTGTATTCTAAGGCTAGGAGGTTCATGGACGGTCTACATGAAGTTGGTGACATTCCTACCAAGATACGTACCGGTTATGTGAAGAATTTACTTGTTGCATTGTCATTTATGTGTTATTTTATGGGTTTTATTGCATGTGTAATCATAATTGTCCGTATTTTTAAGGGTATTCCCCTGTGTATGATTCATGTATGTGTTTGCTGTTAATTCATCCTGAAAATCGTATATTTACATAATGCAATTGTTTGTTTATTCTTTATATGTGAAGCTTCCGCTAGAGCATTGTATGTATATGTTTAATTGCATGCAGTTCAATATGTATGTATGTCTGTGTGTATATATATGTATTTGAAGAGAAAAAAAGTTATGTGACATAGCTCAGTTGAATACTGGGTTGTCAATATCCACTTGCAAGTTGTCTAGTTCTGCACACTCCTCAAATCAAAAAAGGAAATTCAATGCAACCTAGCAATTCTGAAAAGTTAATTTATTTCTACACAGGAAACATAGGTTTTAAATGAGATGTTCCATTTGTTGGCTCATGTAATGTGAAGGATGGACTCTCAAACTGTTCCTGTATTTCCACACTTTGCAAGATAAAAGATGAGATTGAAAGGACACAATTCAGAAATAAATGATCACACACAGAAATCATAAATGATTATAAAGCTACCACTACATTATTTTTCATAGATTTTGATGCATCCATACTTAGATTATATTGTAACTCACAAATTACTTACATCAAACATTTCTACTCACAACTGATATGTACAAAATCACGTTACAGACATACTTACAAAAATTAGATCCACGTTGCAATTACAGTAAGCTGGCCAAGTTGGACCGGTGGGCCCTTGTCGATGCCAATGTGGCATCTTAGAGGGAACTCATAGAATAATAAACTTTAAAGAACAAATGAACTTAATGAAATTAATCTCATATTAATTCTTCAACAAGTTTACAAAGATAATATGTTCAAAAATCCAATCTGCAGCATAACTATTCTTCTCCCTCTTCAAGAACTAATCTTACATCATAATAATTTCTCCTTTCCTCGTACCTATGAGGTCTTATTTATACATAAAATCCATGGAAGAATGGATGAAACCAAATTCCAAAACTAAGAAAACAATTTTCACAATTTTAGGATAAATCCCACAAATCTATGTTTTTTATCAATTTGGGCAGATTCAAGTTAGGACTCCACCCATATCTCCCAAAAAAATTCTAATTTTGAAAAACGGCCCACCTTAAAATCAATTTTTCATATTCTAGACAAAACCCATATCTTTGAATTTCTAGATCTGATAAATGCATGGAAATCGAGGCACAAGTTGGCAGATTGATATTTTTGTTAATTTTGGCAGAATCATTCCCCCTGAGATGGAGGTACACACGTGCAATCTGGGTGAATTATGACACATGTGTCTACATCAAAACATCATTTTGGACAAAACCCATGTGCCCGATTTTCCTCTAGAAGCATTCAAAAATTTTGAATTATGTCTAGTACTGGATTAATACAGTTGGTACCGGATTAGAACAGTTAGTACCGGAATCCTGTAAGCAGGGGTTTAGTACCTGATGAACATAGTCATGACTATGGGTACCATACCAACATGATGGTAGTACCATATGGATCTAGTACTATAATAGGTGCAATCTGGTATCAGATGAAGCTGGTACTGGAAGAGACACAGAGTTGGTACCGGATGAAGCTGGAGAGCGGGTACCAGAAGAGGCAAAGAGCTGGTATCGGATGGAGCTGGGGCCTTAGTACTGGAATAGGTGGAGCCTTGTTACCGGAATATACTGGGTACCGAAATAGGTGGAACCTTGCTACCAAAATATGTGGAGCCAGATCAAGCTGCTTAAGAGTCAAAGTGATTACGATCATACATAATCAAGCATTTAATCGAATTAACTCAAGAAAAATAAACAAGTCATGCCTTAATCATGAGTTACCTCTCTATGCATATGGACAAGGTCATTAAGTGTATTTGTGGAGGAAACAGTCAATTATATACACATAGCATAGATAAAATAGGCTCAGATAGAGGGTAATATAGGATAATAAAGGTGTCAAAATGGCGACTCAACATTCCCCCATGCTTAATTCATTGCCTGTCCTCATGAAACAATGGTATTCAAAGTTTCAAAATGTATGATACTCTTCACTAAGTTCCTAAGTTCCTGCTAAACAATATAAACTTTATGGCCTATGCTTCACACTTCTTACCCATGGAAAAGTAGTTATGACAGAAAAATGGATTCATGAGTAATAGATTAGATCTGTTAGTGATTTGACGTTAAGTTTTATCCAATCTGTTGTGTATCATATTTAGGAGAAAGGGATGGATGTGACTCTAATATGATTATAGGATAGTGGCCAAGATTTTTCATAATGACTTTGACTAATAGGCCCCCTAGCTAGATTACCTTTAAAATAAAAGTGATATAAGCATAGTTTAGATCTCATTTGAAGAGAGAAACACATAAAATAATACATCCCAAAATGATTAACTCATTTCTTATCCAAGTTTTTAGAGATGAAGGTCTTCTTGCTTAGGTAAGGTGAATTACATATACTGAGGGTCCCACTTCTCATGCAAACCTATTTATTTTAAAGATAGAACTCTAAAGTGGATACTTGAAGGTTCTTAAGAACATCATATGAGAGATATAAAGGTCATCTCCTAGCCTTGATTTGATAATGCTTCAGAATGAGACCCAAGGGTTTTTGTTCAGTTTTAGGTGTGCCACTTTATGTTTTTCAACTCCCTTTACCCGACATAGTCTCGCTGCCAGCAGGCCTATTCAGTACCCCTATGGGTTTACCTTAGTACCATACAAGCATGGCCCCGCTATCAGTAGGCATGTTCAGTACCTTGGTGGGCTTATTTGTACTTCCTGATACTTCCTTTTTATTATATTACTCAAAATATTTAGAATGATGTATATTGTTCATTGACAGCTTTAGAGTATAAGGAAGGCAGGTGGTATGAGAGTGTTTTAGATTTATTAGACACATAATTAACTGCTTTCAATTATCCCAAGGGTGATATCATCCACATTAGACTTAAATCTCAACTATTCAATGTATAATGGAACGTCTCAGATAATGACTAAGAGGTCTCTCTAGTTAATCCTATTAGGGTTCTCATGAAATTTCATTGAGCTTTTGAAAGGGTGGTCCACCACATGATGTTTTCATCAATACCTCCCAAGAGAAACTTGTAAGGATAAACTTGGATAGGAACTTGTTGAATCAACTAGGTTAGTATTAGACATAATGGTGCCACCACTTTTCAAGGGATATTTCAATTAGCAATAACTTTTTCAAAATGATGAGGTAATAATATAGGTGCACCCATTATCATATAGAGCTAAATGTGGAAATATCTTCTTAAAGGATAGCAAGGATGATTCATTTAGGGGTGAGTGTAGAAATGTAGGAGGAATATGTACATGAGAGTAAAGAACAATTCAACACAAAACTTAAATGATCCTTGATAGAAAGAACATGAAAAGATTAGCCCATACCTCCAATTACTTGAAGTGAAAACAATGTTAAGCACATGAGAAAGATCATATCACTCTGGCATCAGTAACAGATTGGTAACTGGTATCCGAACATGTTTTTGTAGTACCGTAATAGATAGTACCAGAATAGGACAATATCGAAACAAGATTCTGCAGTACCGTAACAAGACAGTACCAAAAGAAGATTCTACAGTACCGAAACAAAACAGTACCGGGACAGAGCAATACCGAAACAAAACAATATCGAAACAGAGTAGTACCAAAACAGAACAATACTGGCACAAAGAAACGAAAATAAGTAACAGGGGGAAAAAACAAAGTGACAAGATGAATGATTTCTATATGAGGAGATGTATACGAGGGCTTGCATAAATTTATGGTAGGGAGCATGCAATAATTGAGGACATGAGGATGTATGATAATAGCCACATGTTTAATACATAATCAGTCTAATCCCTCAATAAAATGAAAAAATGTTGAGTTTATACGTACAAGTACTTGAAACACTTAAATCTAGCATAAAAAATTGAATATAGGATAAGAGCTACCAACACCTTATTACCAGTACCGAATGGACGTAGGGTTATGCTCAGTACTAGAATAATGCAAACCTTCTCCTTTGGTACTAAATGTATGCAGGCTTATGCTCAGTATCGGAATAACACAAAAATTCTCCTTTGGTACCAGATGGATGCAGGTTTATGCTCAGTACCAGAATAGCACAGACCTCCTCCTTTGGTACCAGATGAGCACAGAGGTGACCATCAGTATCGGATGAATGCAGAGGTGTGTTCCAGTACCAGATGAGCACAGACTTCCTCCCACGGTACTAGATGAATGAAAAATGTTGTCCAGTACTGGATGAACACAGAGGTGTGGTCTAGTACCGGATGAGCACAGACTTCCTCCCACAGTACTGGAAGAATGCATAAATGTTGTCTAGTACCAGATGAACATAGAGGTGTGGTCCAATACCGAATGAGCGCAGAGGAAAACATTGTATTCCAGTACTCAAGGAGGATTTGACATAGTACATGGTGGTAGTTCTTTGTAGACTAAAACTGTGTAGGTTGCACTTTGTGGATGGAATTCTCTAAGTATCAAGTTGTAGAAGATGCTAGCAATCACTGTTGCTACAAGAAGAAACATATGAATTTTTTTTTGTTGAAGTATCATGCTGGAAAAACATTGTTGTTGTTGCCACTTCCACTTTATTAGAAAATAAACCTAACTACTACCATCTCAACAACCACTCCCCCATTCTTGAGTTTTTTCATGGCCTCATGCAAACAATGTGAGATGCTAAAAAAAGGCTTCTCAGAGGGTTGCCAACATCTGTTAAAAACATACCAATAGAACTAATTAAAACTAGATTTTCATTCACGCTTACAAACAGAAAATTTAGGGAATGTCAAAAGTTGAATTATTAGCTATGAATAAATAGTTTGGAATTAACATTCAGTTTCAACTACTATTAAAAAGATCACTTAATTGATCATCCTTGTGAAATAGTGGGCTTAAAATAAATAGGTAATGATAAATCACAATTGCATCTTTGTTTAACAACTTAAGGAATTTTTTTTTGAAGAAGAAGTAGGTCATGGAGCACTCCCGTAAGTGTTATCTTCCATTGAAAAGGATGCCTTCTCATGTTTTGAAACCCTTCCAGTATTATGTGTGTAGTCGGAGGATGAAGAGATTACCTTCTCATAAAATTTCAAACAAAATTATCATAACTTTTAGAAATAAATCTACTATCGGAAAAACAGATCTTAAACCACTTTGTTTATTAACTTTTGACATTCCTATTTATGAAAAGTATGAAAGATATGTTGCATTGTACTTATGTGCAACATTTATTTATTTATTTACCTATCCTACTCTAATTGAACAAAATAAAATGTCCTTCAAGTATAGGAATACTTCCAACGAAGCCATGTGCGTAATAGGGTTAGAAATATATCCATACTCAGGTTTAAAAGATAAATTTTAATGCATACCAGAGTATGAAGGACCAACTTCTTTGATGATGAGATCAAGCAATAATGAAAAATAAAAGAGTGGCGTGACAACTAATTGAAACCATATTTTGATATGATCACTATATTCTTATTTCTCTTCTCTGTTTAGGTCACACTGAATGTCCTCCTCTACCATGCTATGCATATTATCCTCTTCAAGATGATTGGTCTTTGGAGTACATACATGATCTACTGAGAGGAATTCTAAGGACCCCTCAATTCTAGGTTCCAATGGTTTCTCTCCATTGAATTATATCCATGATTCTTTAGTCTCCTCAACAAATTGAGAAGAGGAATCTAACGGGACTCTAAATTCTCCTGTGGAGAGACAACTAAATTCTTGATTGTTGCCAAGATATGCTCTTCGTGAGAGGCAGATATCCCAACTGCTACTAGAATGAGAGAAAGTTCTTGGAGGAACATTCTTCAAGATATTGATCATCCTTGAATTACTCTAGTTGGTTGATGATCCATGTCTCGCAACACAAATTAGTATTTGAGGGTTCTTACAACACCCCAAAAATGATTTATCATCAAATATCTGAATTTTAAAACTATTTGCAAAAATAAAAACACACCAAATTGAACTCCTTGCATTACTGGGACCCTGTTGTCACTAGGTTATCTGTTCGCACAAGCTAGCCCATCATGAAAACACAATTTTTCATAAAGGAAGGAAAAACACACTTGCATTAAAAGAAGAGAGGACAACCTAACTTTGCAGCAACCCCACTAAAGTGAATGTGTGGGCTCTTCCCTCACATCTTAACGTCTTCTCTCCACCCTTAGGTCATCCATAAAACCAATCCAAAACCATTAAAGCAATCTGATTCAAACACTACCTATTATCGTTTACAACTCCCTGACAATGACACCAAAATGTTGGTGCAATTATATGCATAATATATTACCAAACATAAATTATCAACCGAGATTCGTAATCAGTAGATTTTTTACACTATATGTGCCAGAAATAGGTGGTTTATCTATGTCTGATGAGTATAGCAAGAATTAATAACACTTCAAAACACACACTCTGTTTTGCAATCCTTAATCTATGTTTTACACATTGTGAAAAAATTAAAGAACACAATTCAAAGAAAAGAATCTAGCTAACATGCACTCCAAAGGCTCTCTTACAAGAAACAAGATCGTCCATTTAATATCTCATGAAGGTGAAAGATGGATTCTGATCTTACTCATGTAGTCACTCACTTCAATATCCACTTGCAAGTTGTCTAGTTATGCACACTCTTAAAATCATAAAAGGAAATTCAATGCAACCTAGCAATTTTGAAAAGTTACTTTATTTCTACACAAGAAATAGAGGTTTTAAATGAAATGTTCCATTTGCTGGCTCATGTAATGCAAAGGATGGAATCTCAAATTTTTCCTGTACTGCCACACTTTGCAAGATAAAAGCTAAGATTAAAAGGACACAATTCAGAAATAAATGATCACACATGAAATCATAAATGATTACAAAGCTACCACTAGATTATTGTTCACATCTTTTGATGCATCCTCACTTAGATTATATTGTAACTCACAACTTACTTACATCAAACATTTCTACTCACAACTGATATGTACAAAATCACACTACATACATACTTACAGAAATTAGATCCACGTTGCAATTACAGTAAGCTAGCCAAGTTGGACCGATGGGCCCTTGCCGATGCCAACGGGGAAGCTTAGAGGGAACTCACATAATAATAAACTTTAAATAACACATGGAGTCAATGAACTTAATCTCATATTAATTCTTCAACAAGTTTACAAAGATAATATGTTCAGAAATCCAATCTGCAGCATAACTATTATTCTCCCTCTTCAAGAACTAATCTTACATCATAATATTTTCTCCTTTCCTCGGACCTATGAGGTCTTATTTATACATGAAATCCATGGAGGAATGGATGAAACTGAAACCCCAAACTAAGAAAATATTTTTTTACAATTTTAGGATAAATCCCACAAATCTGTGTTTTTTATCAATTTGGGCAGATTCGAGTTAGGGATCCACCCATATCTCCCAAACAAATTCTAATTTTGAAAAAATTCCTTCCTTGTACTCAATTTTCCATATTCTAGACAAAACCCATATCTTCGAATTTCTAGATCTAATAACATATGCACAAAAATCGAGGTGCAAGTTGGTAGTTTGAGACTTTTGCTAATTTTGGCATAAGCATTCCCCCTGAGATGGAGGTCCACACGTGTACGCATGAAAACATATTTATGGACAAAACCAATGTGCCTGATTTTCTTCTAGAAACATTCAAAAATTATGAATTATCTCTAGTACCGGATTAGCACAGTTGGTACCGAATTAGAACAATTAGTACCGGAATCCTATAGACAGGGGTTTAGTACCGGATGAACACAGTCACGAATATGGGTACCGGACTAGCGCGATGGTAGTACCGGATGGAGCTAGTACCGGAATAGGCGCAATCTGGTATCGGATGAAGTTGGTACTAGAAGAGGTGTAGAGGTGGTACCGGATAAAGCTGGAGAGCTGGTACTGGATGAAGCTGGTACCGGAAGAGGCGAAGGGATGGTACCAGATGGAGCTGGAGCCTTGGTACCGAAATAGGTGGAGCCAGATCAAGCTACTTAAGAGTCAAATTGATTAGGAACATACATAATCAATCATTTAATCGAATTAAATCAAGAAAACTAAAGAAATCATGCCTTAATCATGAATTACCTCTCTATGCATATGGACAAGGTCATCAAGTGTATTTGTGGAGGAAACAATCAATCATATACACATAGCATAGGTAAAATAAGCTCAAATAGAGGGTAATATAGGGTAATAAAGGTGTCAAAATGGCGACTCAATAAAACGTGGCATGTATGAAAGGGAAAATGAAGTTAAATAATGATTCTTTAAAACATATAACTTTAACCACCCCTTTACTTATGCCACTCAAATATAAATCGTGAATATGCGCAAGTAATATACACATTGCTTTCATCATAATTAAGCAAGTGCATGCTATATCTTCATATGACATATTCAAGCCCCTTTTTAAATATATATTCTTGCTCACTCAAAAAAGTCATGAATAAATGATGAGAAAGAAATGTATAAATTAAACTATCCATGGGTTCATCATCAACTTCATGTCATTGCATTCTCAAGACAATATATCTATCAAATAAATATCATAGAACAAAGAACAAAAATAATATAATAATACTTTTTCGAACCAGAGTTCTATGAAACTATAAAAAAGGGTTGAAAAATATAAGTGTTGGCACAGGGGCAGACCCAGGTTTCAACACTACAACAATGCACCAACAAAACCCTAATTATTGTTCCTTTCAGCAACACCTGCGAAGCAGATGAAGTCTCACCCAATGTAGAGGCAGGAGTGGTTGTAGGACTCAGATGGATGCAACCTTAGCTGGGACACCAATATGTGATTACAACACCTTAACAGAGAACTTAGCAGTTATAGTTCACAGTATTCACTTCGCAGAGAAAACCCTAATTACAGAGCAACGCATTATTCAACCAGATCTAACATATAGATGCACTTAGCATAAGGGAATAGATCAGATATAACATTCATTCACATTACTAAGCACTAAGCTATTATATCAAATGCATCTAAAATACATTACTGCATTAATCATATGAACAATAAACAGTCACAATGCATAAAGAAACCATAACGCAATATATACATGGTTCACCCCCAGCCTAGGGCTATGTCCACCAACTCTTCTTCTCTTTTATTATCTTTTATAAATCAACTACATGCATAGAGCCTCAAAATCCTACTCTGCATAGGACAAGAGTTCCACGCACACTTCATTATATCCTCCTTCCCTGAGCTAGGTCACATCACAAAGCCTTTACACATTCTCTTACAATCACTTTCACTTAGCTCTGCAAGTTCTCAACATAGCATGCAAGAAGCATTTACAATCTATACTTAGCACTTAGAACGGTATCAAAAACCCTTCTCTCCTTCTTACATCACCTAGAATTCTATTTATACATTACAAAAAGGGCCTAAACATGGGTAAGCCCATGGGTCGATATCCCCATACCCGTTACATAAGCTCAGAACACTAAAATTCCTAAAAAGGGGTCGAGATTTTGTGATCTCCGCTTTGACTTGCGCTCCACCTTCGATAGCCTGTTGAAGTCCCAAAAGTAGGTCAAACATGACCAAGGATCCTCAAAACTTGGTTAAGGGCCAATAGGCCCCCAAAACTCACCTGTGACTCATCCCGAGGGACTCTGATATGGGTAGATCTGCTTCAAAATCCTCGAGCTTGGCTCGAGTTACTTCGACCTCTTGCTACACCAAGGCGTCCTTCTTGGTGAACTATTGGATAACTGCTTCGTAGACAGGTCCCTCTAAGTGTTGCTTACATGTAGTGACAACTTGTTCCAGTTCTTCTCCTCGGCCTTCAATCTCTATGAATAGTTGGCAAGCCTCGTCTTGGATTGGTTGGAGCCTCTGAGTCACTTCCATGACTTTTCTATGAATGGTGTGGATCTGTTGTTGAGCAGTACATTTTTCTTGGGATCGCTTCATCCTCTCGACCGTTGATAGGGGCTTCAACTGCGCCTGTACTGTTTCTTCTTGTTGCTTTTCCTCTTGGAGCTGTGACTCCAATACCTTCAATTCAGGATCCTCAGTGAGTGGCTCATAAGTCTAGGCACTGTGATCACTTAGGTGTTTACATTCCATGCCGAGGGCCTTGATTCTCTCAACTGTGCTTTGAGAAGTTGCTTCTCTTTGATATCGTATATCCTACAGAGTGTTGGGCACTGTTCGTAGCTCTAGATCTGTGATTCTTTGTTGAATTTGTTGGATAGCTTCCACAAGCTGAGCTACTTGATGCTTTACTAGTTCTTCTGCTTTTTGCTCTAAGCCTGTCACAGAGTGAAGTGCTCTACCAAGTGTTTTTTTGACTCTGAGTTGCTCTGCAAGAAACTACTCTTTTTCTTGTTGGATTTGTGCTTTCTCCTCTTCAAACTTTGTTTGGAGAGCAACCTTCTCTTGATTCCCAACTCGACGTTGCTCTATGAATTCTTTTTGCACTTTCTTTAGGGCTTCTATGGCCTGTTATGTTTCTTCCTGTGTGCGATGAAGGTGAGCTTCGGTCACATCAGCTAGTCTACAAAGTTTGGTAGGATCATCTCCCAACTCTGGTGCTTTTGATGGCAGGGGCGCAATGCATACTACGTGGCTGGATTGAAGGTCATGTTGTACCCCTATGAGTTCAACCTTGATTATGTCGTACATCTCCTCCTACTTGGCTTCATGTTTCTGCAAGATGTACTATGAGGCATCTACTACAGCTGCGATGATGAAGTCGAAGTCATCGACCATGAGCACAGTTCACATCGTGGTTTTTCTCGCTCTTGACTTCTTTCATGAAGTAGGTTTCGTGGGGGAAACATTTATTTTCTTCGAGGGATTAGCCTCATCAACAGGATCCCTAGGTGGTGTTACTTCACCTTGCTTCTGTTGATCTTCTTTTCCATTGTTTTCTTCTCTATCTACTTCATCATCGCCTCCTCATCCAGGTGATACTGAAGCAATTTCATCTGATGCACAACTTAGGTTTTGTACTTCTTCGGTCTTCTTCCTTTTGTTGGTTCTAGGTGTGTCATGTTCTTTGTGAGTGGCCTATGAGATGCCAATTAGTTTGGGATCAAACATTTCTGCAGGGTCAGTGGGGATAAGGAGGTCTACTGACCATTCCTTAGTTATCTTATCAAGGTCCTCCTCTGTGAGCTTATAGTATGACTGAAGCTCTTCTTTATGCTTGTCTATGTGCCTAATGATATAAATGAAGTGTCAATCTATGCAAAACTTCATGAGAGGTATAAACCGGTGCAGAGTGTTTGACATCATGTGAGGGACATCCCTGATAGCCCTCTTCAACTAGAGATAGTACATGTGGAATACTTTGTTTGACTGCCACTATTTTCCCATATCACTTGAGTACCATAGCGTGGTGAACTTCGCAGCGAGCAGATTGAATGGTTCAATGTACAGGAAGGTCACACCTTCTGGCATCTCCCAAGAAGTAAATTCTATGAGGATCGAGAGCCAGCTAAAGTGGAAATCATAGCCCTGATCCTG
Source organism: Picea engelmannii (assembly GCA_009831015.1). Taxonomy (NCBI): domain Eukaryota; kingdom Viridiplantae; phylum Streptophyta; class Pinopsida; order Pinales; family Pinaceae; genus Picea; species Picea engelmannii. The sequence goes on along the minus strand of ML805221.1, from coordinate 71,491 downwards.
AGCTTCATGACAATCCAATTCCAATTGGTTCACTAGGTACTTTGCCTAGTTCATCTCGAGTCCTTCTACACATTTCCCGGTGAAGTCAACAACGAATCCAGTGACCTGTGTAGGTCTTTTATTTCTCATGATATTTCCTACGATCAACTGCTAGGCCAAGCGCATTGCGCCATTCTGAATGGAAGCTACCTTGTAGCCTCGCATCCCCTTTTTTGCATCACCATATGTGTCTTTGATCCTCTGTGCCAATGCGTGATCTGTAGCCTTCCCTAGGTAGAAGTCGTGTGGGTCAGGTCCTTGCATGCTCAATCCGGTGATCCTATGGATTAGCATCAGATCAACTGTGATGCGTTGGTCTAGCCATAGATAGTCTCCATGGTTACATGATAGTAGGATCTTAACACGCGCGTTAACCTCTTGGTTCCTTCCAACATGTGGAATATTCTTTAAATTCAAGAGGGTGGACTGCTTAAGGTTCATAGTCCATGGTTGGGGGATTATTTTTGAGTTCTTCCCCTTCGTCCTAGTCAAATACTTGTAAGGACAGAGCATGTTGTAGTTCTTTTGGTCCCCTAGGTTAAAGTCATTGAATTTTAATGTCGTGATCTTATCCTACTGTGTTCTAACTACATGTATCCCCTTCGGGAGGTACATAGTAACCATGGTGTAATCAAAGTCTCTTGGTAAAATTTCACGACTCATCGCGTCAGCCAAAGGCGGGATATATTCGAGCAGGATAGTCAGGATTAACTTTGTGTTTTCCAAGTCATCTTGATGCTTGGTTCTTTTCTCTACTGTAGGTCGGGATGGACCGGATCTGTGAGAAGTCGATGGGGAGGCTTGCACTCCTCTCATTGATGAGGCTTGAGCTCCAACGGACATCACCTTCTCAGCCATAAGGTCGATTAGAACTTCTTCGACAAATTTCTCTCCGGCACTGAGCTCATCCGACATGCATCTTAGATCGGATAAATCAGGTTGATGAATGACTTCTCAAAGCAATAGAACATGTGTTGATCTCAATAAACACACCTCGGTAGCAATGAGTTGGCTAGGAAACAATTCACAAAAGTATTTTTGGTGCAATAGTCGACGCAATAAGTAGACAACGATGTAATGAATATCTCCAATGGACAAGAGGCCTTCATCAATGCGGTTATGTTCATTGCGGTGCAGTCCCAACGGTCTGATGGTGAGATTTCTATCCATAACTATTGTTCCAACCGTTTGGGGCATCGGGCTAACAGTTATAATGATTTCAATAGCTATATTTCTTCATCATGGCAAAGTGCCAGGTTGCGTTGTTCTGATATCTCAACGAATTTCCATTTTTGCAAACCTTCCTTCTGTGAATTCCCTTCTAGAACATTCTGCAACTTTTCTATCTTTTATCTCTTCTTACTGAGCTTTATAGCCTTCTTCCCTGTAATCTTCTTCTCGGTATTCCTCTTTCCATTTTGATTCGTATCTTCTTTTAGCATAGCAACTTCTCACATTTGAGATTCTTTCATAGGTTTAGAGAGTAATACTTCTTCTCTGTCCAGGGTAGGTGCTCCATTCTTCAGTGAGTCTTCTTGTGTTCTTTCAACTTTGACATCCAAGTTTTTGGTTCTAAACAACTTTGGTATGTTCTCTTGTTCTTCAATCAAGTGTGTTATCCTCCTAGTCATGAAATATTTTAATTCTTACTTCTTTTGTTCAAAGACTTCCTCTTCTTTTCTTCTGGCCTGATCTTTCTCAATCCAAGTTTTTCCTAGTAATATAGAAAATGGGGC